>JAPFFP010089173.1:0-21171 GCA_026153255.1 Solanum medicagineum
ACTCAAGCCTAAGGTACTAATCTAAGTCCCATATATGATTTCAAGTCTTATGTTTAGGCCCTTATGTCATTTGCATGTATTCGTGTTTATGTTGATAAGTTTATGCTGATCTCGATGTTCATGTTAAAACCTTTTGAAAATAATGTTGACATGCATTTGTTGCATCCATGTTGGGCCGAAATCTTCATGATTACTTCTCTTATGTATGTTTCTTTAACCTTTGGGGATGAATGTTCTCAAGGGGGAGATATTGTTACACCCCGTAACTCCATGCTCTTATATACCCATGTTTCAGCCTCATGTGCTTAGGTGGGGAGTTTATTAGGGTGGTGGGAGACTTTTAGCACTTAGATGAGTTCAAGAATTCCCTATAAATTGAGTTTTGGGTGTTGATTTGTGCAAGGGTCATCTTTGAACAAGCATAAATTCAAGCACAAAAAGAACTAGATGACCCACAGATTTCAAACAAAAGCCCCTTGAGTTAGCTTTCCAATGCACTTGGTTTCACCTCATTCCGAGCTCGGATGAAGGAGTTATACCCATTTTCGTGAGGTCCTACCATACAGAGTTGCAACACGGGCACCTAAAACGGGCCGTATGGCATCTCACGTCTCATGACGCTTCCGTAAAGACTGAAATGGACACTTTGTGGCCAAGGCATGCGCCACGACTGGCCACATGAGCCTGTTGTGTGGCATGGGCCGTGAGGCTTCCGGAGATAAAACTTTCCTAAGTATAAAATTACCATCTCATAAATTTCGAGAAATTTTTAAGCATGGTTTAACAGACCAGTAAATGGACCATGTGGCTTCACACGGCCCGTGAACCGGTCCGTCAGGTGACACTTAGGCAAAAAATTCCAAGTGTTGGCCAAGTTTCCAATTTCCATAAATTGTCTAAGTGTTGGTTCACGGGCACTCCACGAACCGTGGAGTGCCATACGACCCGTGTAACCTCAAGTGAGGTGACACTTCATCAATTTTTCTCTCCGTTTCATTAATGGTATTTTCGTAAATTTAATTTATTCTAATGACTTTTTGGGGCTTCCTATGCTATTTTAACCCATCCTAAAGACCTAAACCCCATTCCTAACTATAAAATTCACTCCTGTCCATTTGAAAACGCTCTAAAATTCTCTTAAGAGCCTCTACCAAAACCCAAATACAAATTCAAGGAAACTCTAGAACAAGTTTTGGATTTTAAGACACCACTCCAAGCTTCAAGCCTTTCTGAACCCAATTTCAAGAAATTCAAGATCTAAAGTATATGGGTTTCAACCATTGGACCTTTCCATGGTACCTAACCTTCCTTTTTATAAAAATTGCATATTTTCAAGTTAGAATATCTATAGGTATCTCTTATTATGAGAGTTGATTATAAAACATGTAGGGGTTTCATAAAATGTTGATTGTTTAAACATGTTTTGAGCTATGAATCTATGATCCATTATGTGATTTGATGAAGGGTTTTGATGTATCTTTGATGAGGGTATTACCAAGTATTTGTTGGGCATTTTTACGTGGAGTTTTCTCACATTATTTGACTCTTGAATTGCATGGTTTTGCACTAGCATTATACACCTGTCAAGTGTTTGATAAAATGTCCAGTTATGAATTCTTGAGTTATTGAAGGTCTAATGCATGGTATGAGTTGAGTGACTTTATGATGATGAAAGGAATGTATATATGAGTTGCTTTCATGAAAAGAATCTATAGTATTATAAATTGACCACTCCTAGTTGAGGAGGTCTTATGCCTCTACTACTATGATAGGGGGTGGTATGCCCATCTACCAATTGAGGGGTACATTTACTCAATCACTTTATTGGGGGATGGTCATGCTCATCTACAAATTGAGGGGTACATTTACTCAATCAATTTGATGGGCAGTGATCATGCTCATCTACCAATTGGGGGGGGGGATATATTCCTCAATCACTTTGATGGGGGATGGTCATGCTCATCTACCAAGTGAGGGGTAAATTTATCAATCACTTCCCAAGGGGTGGTCATACCTTCGGTCCAAGTACTAGTTTGCTTGCTCTAAAAAGATGGTCTCTTCCTACATATGTAATATGTTCTATATAAGCATTATTTACTTTAAGCATTAATCACGCATGCCATATTGTTATTATACTTACCCATTGCTAATGTATATGTATCTTTATTATGTTGCATATCTCTTGTTGCATTGCATCCTACATACTTAGTACATTCAAATATACTAATGCATACTCTATGCCTACATGATGATGCCATGTAGGAACCAGAGCTCCACTTGATCATCCTTCTCCATGTGGCTAGTACTATCTCTTGAAGCAAGCTTGGTGAGTCCTCAACTTCCGAGGATAATATCTATTGATCCTATGTTATGTAAAGACTTCTTTCTTTGTTTGATATTTATGACTATGAGGGTAAGCCCGAGAGTGTCTTGGCCCCCGCTCAACTCTAAGATTAGAGGTGTTGTAAGACAAGTTGTGTAACTATGCTTTTGAGCGTTGAATGTTCTTGTCTCTTGAGTGATCTTAACTATGGAAGACTCTTTTAGCCCTTTTTTATGTTATTTTGCTCTTGTTGTTGATTAATGCCTTTTGCGACCAAGGATGTATAATCAATATGGTAAGAGGCTTGTTTGGGGTTCCTTTTGGTGGCAAGTCTAGGCCCTATACTTGGGTCATGACAACTAGTAGTTCTAGAGTTGAGGAGATGTTTGATCGATTGTTGAAGAAGGCTGACACACAGGATGAGAACTTGGGGGATGGAGTCTGATATCTCCAGCATTAATTTGAAAATCGAGTCTCATTCTATTTCTATCAAATAGTTGGAGCAACAGTCTGGTCAAGTGTCAACGCAACTCAACCAGCATCAGAGAGGTACATTGCCTAGTAACACAATTCAAAATTTAAAAAATGAGGGGTAGTATATGGCAGTGTGACTACTCGTGGTGGTAAGCAAGACCATTGATCCTCCTATGCCGATTGATGATGATCATGTTCGAAAGGAGACAATTAAGGTCAAAGATGATGAAAAAGGAGATGATCGTGCCAAGGATGGGGTAAGTGATGTTGCAGAGGTGCCACAAAAGCTGACGGCCATTCCTAGACCTCCTGCTCCCCTCCCTCAAAGAAACAAAAAGAAGGAGGAGGAGGGTAAGTTCAAGAACTTTCTCTCAATAATGAAACAAATCTCCATCAACATCCTCTCATTGAGGCATTAGAGAAGATACCAAGGTATGCGAAGTTCATAAAGGAGTTGATCACAAAAAAGCAGACTGTGAGTTAGGAGCTCTCCCAAGAGCTTAAACACTGCAGTGCAATTGCTACAAGGTCCTTGGTACAGAAGCAAGAAAATCCTATCGCATTTAGCGTATCTTGAACTATTAGAGATATGGAGTTAGCAAGGGCATTGTGTGATCTTGGTGCCAGTATAAATGATGCCCCTTGTGGTCTTCAAGAAGCTAGGATCGGGAGCCTTTACTTCGACAATTATGCTATTGTTGATGGCAGACCATACGGTGAAGAATACTATGGGGATACTTTATAATGTACTCATCAAAGTAGAAAAATTCATATTCCCCATAGACTTTGTAATCCTTGATTGCAAAGTCGACTTCGAAGTCCCAATCATCTTGGGAAGGCCCTTCCTAGCCACTGGTCAAGCACTAGTAGTTATAGAAGCTGGCCAACTCAAGTTTAGATTGAACAACAAAGAAGTTGTCTTTAGCACCTATTAGTCAATGAAGATGCGAGATGACCTGAAGATGGATGTTTGGGCACTTGGTGAAGTTTGGGTAACCAAGTTGTCCAAGTTGTGCCGCGACAACAAATCAAGCACTACTTGGGAGGCAACCTAAGGTATTTGATGTAATAGTTGTAGTTTTGTTTTGTTTTTAGGTTTTGGACTTGTAGGTAGTTTTATTTTTAGTGTTTTGATTGTAATGTGAAGACATTAGGTTGGTGCCATATAGGATAACAGTGTGTTCTGTGAAGAAAGTGCAGCATGACCAAGTCAGCCATTCTTGGCTGAAAACGCATCAAAAAGTGATTCTAAGACTGGTTCTATGGGTCGTATGTAAAACTATGACCCATACACTGCCTCGTAGAATACTTCCAATGAGCAAATATTGGCGCACTCCAGTCCACAAGCCAACTTTTTGATCCATAGATAAAATTACGGGCCGTGAATAGGGCTCGTGGAGCCCAGGTAAGTTCTTCTATTTTTAACTAAGTGTGGAGGTTTCTATGACCAACTCTATGAGTCGTATTCAGTTCTACGGTTTGTGGATTTAGCTAGTCATGCCATAGTAATTACAATTAGGTCCTAAATAAAATAGAAAAACTGGACTCCATGAAAGGTCTCTACGACTCGAAATGTGATTTACGAGTCGTAGTCGGGGTCTCGTAGTCAGCTTCCGGGGTTCTGTACTTCTCTTCTATGACACAACTTCACTATTATACACTGATCTAAGACTCATAATACATGTCATAGGCTTCAGCTTCATCAACTTGTCCCTCACTGGAAATCTTCACGAAACCCATCAATACGGCTCATAGAATGCTCTACAACTCGTATGCCAATCTCATTGAGCTGACCTTCAGATTTCATCCTTCACTAGAATTTATCATGAAACTACCTCTACAACTCGTAGAATTCTCTATGATTCATAGAGGGTCTTGTAAATCACCAAAACCCAACAATCTTCTGTAATTTTTCCCCAAATCATGGCCAACCTGTCTTCTTGTAAATCTAAACACAAAAAGCATATAAAACAGATAAATATCACATTGAGAACACACAAAATCCTACGTTTTGAGCATCAAATATGTTGCATTTTGATAGAACATCAACATCCTCAACTTAAAATTGTTGCTTGTCCTCAAGTGACGACTTAATATATATAGACAATATAGTAACACACAGAACTCAACTCAATGACATATATCATATACATCTCAAACTGAGATACCCACACTAGCTTTTCAAAAGAGGATCAGATAGCTATTTAGTAAACTAATGCAGAATGATGCATGTGATAGCACAACTATGACAAGCAAGGGGCTATCAACGGTCCATAATCACCGAACAAGTCAAATGCTAACAATGTAATGCAAGTGTCCTCATAGAAAGAAGTCTCATATTTGACACTCAATGATGATTTCAAGTTTTAACCTTGGGAATGTGCGAAAATACTCACTTTCACAATCATATATTCATGCATAATGACTAATACCATATGCTTGTCTCAATATGCATGATTCAAACTTTCAACTAACTGGACTAGGGTTACTCTAGGACTTTCTAGGCTTGTAATGTAGGCTCAGGGGAATTTGGGGTGATATTTTAGGAAAATAGTTACTAATGTCCCTCCTTGAGACTGCGTTTTTCTACACTCTTGCCCAACCAACACTGTTAGTTTCACCTTATTCTTCCTTCTCATTCATTCAAGCTTTTCCTTGGCACTTTCTTCTCATTTATCAGCTCCTTGCCTTGTTTTCATGCTTCTTTTTGCTTTTTAGCTCAATCTAAGGCATCTTTTATTTTTCTTGCACCGAGTACATGATTTTCCCTTTTATGTTTCTTTATTTCTAATTTTCCTCCCTATTTTTCTATTTTTACCCTTACACCAGCCGCTCTCAACTTAGTCTTTTAGCCTGTATTGAAGTACACAATATCTCTCCCCCGAACTAGGGACATTTTTTGTAGCCACCCTCAACTTAGGCTTTTTGCCTCTGTCAAGGCTCACAATGCTCAAGGAAAGACCAGGGCCAAATTCAGGATTTTTTACTAGATAAGGCTAGGGTAATTAAGTGTTTCGAAAGAATCGATATATGTGAGGCTCAAATATTTTGGGCAAGGGATATATCATCATTTGGTTGGTACCTTTTATGCTACAGTGGACTATTTAAGAACAAAGGTCTAAGATGCTTTCCTAATCCATTCAATCTACAATCTAGTTTAGAGTAACATGGCAAGTTCTAAATTAGCACAAAATACATGAATTTAGCAAAATAAGCTCACACTCTCATGGCATTGCATACATTATCAACAAAAGACTCACAGATCACTCTTCCTATCTTAATTACCCTCACTTATCAGAACAGATATTGCCAACACCTAGACATGCTTGGTTTCCATCTAACTACTAATCAAAAATTTTGGTGGGTACCATTTTTCAAACAAAACAAAAAAACATGGTATATGCCACAAGTATTAGTACTATATGCTACACATATTATCTAAACATCCTAAACATGCCTGTTCAATAGAAATTAAATATCCACGAGAAAAAAGAACACAGGCAAGAAAACCTCGGGATAAAAATTTGGGATAGTTATGGACATATGTTACTCAGACTTCACTAAGGCCCATAATTACCTACACTCTATTGAAAAAGGTGTGCATTGTCCCCAATGCACAAAATCAAGAAAAATAAACACATAAAGTGGTCAAAAACATAACTAGGCGCCTAAGCACTAGTCTATGGCTGAGTCTGGCCATCCCCCTCCTGCAGGATAGTCTCCTAAATAATAGTACTCTATCCGGAGGGACAATACCCCTGAACTAATCCTCCTCTCGAGCTTATCTGATCTCTGCTTCATGCCTCGACTCCCTCAAGGCACGTTTAAGATCCTTCTCCTTTGATCTCCTTGCACATACATGTCTGGCCTCTGGATCCTCATCCGTGCAAGGTCTCTTTGCAAGGAAAAATCGGTAGGCTCGTCGGGAGCAAACAAGATAAGCATCAGCACAGGAGATATCTTCTCTGGCAATGTAACTGGTGCGGCCAAGTGATGCTATTAAGTCAGCCCTAAGCGTTTGGATCTCTGTTTGCAAGGCTAACAAATTTGATGTCCGGGCATTGACCAATCTCTTCTGGACCCTCCACTCGAAGGCATCGATACAGGCATCCACCATCGAAATATGATTCTAAGTAGTAGAAATATTGAATGCCCAATTCTAATCCTCTGAGTCTGCAATAGCCTGCCAGACCCATGGCTATTCTGCTAACTAAGATGAGTCAACTGGGCCTCAGCATGTGATAATTTTTGGGCCAAGGCCTAAATTAAAGCGGTGGATACGTAGACCATGCCCGTTGTAGGAGGCTGTGAAATAGAGGCCTCTGGTGCGCTAACAACATAGTGGAACTCCTCTTGTTGACTACCTTAGGCTTTGGTGTTCTCTCCTCAGTAGTAGCAACAATACTAGTAGTAACAGCAGTCTTCAAACCCTCATGTGGTGGCACCAGGGTGAACATCTCTTGTGGAGGTAAAGGCTGTGCTCGCCAGAGTGCCACTGGCTTCTTATCAGCCTTGATCAGGCTAGGCTCCAAAGTGTGTTGGGCTTCTACCAACTGGTTCAGCAGATGTAAAATCTCCACCCAAGACTCTACACAGAGTTTGTAGATCAAACAAGGGAGTAAGATGGAGGTAGCCCTCTTCAATGCAGCCTCATGTATCTGCTCGGCGATAAGGCGGGCCCAATCAATGTCATAGCCAGCCAAGATCCTGGCAACCAAAATTGCACACTCCGATGTAGGTTTATATCTTTAGAGGTCAGCCAAATACGTGATGGAATAATGGCCCACCAAAATTTGGTGGGAAAGCTGAGCAAAGCCTTGACGATAGGCTCTGTGTGGGTGGTGACCCAAGAAGGCTCCGGACCCTGCTCTACAATATGACTGGCCACCCATCTCAAAAGTGTGATCTGATGCTCTACATCCTTCATAATCAACGGGTTCCTGGCCTACCCTAACCTGCAGTTAAGCTCCACAGTAGATTTGCGGACACAGTACTCGGGACCAAAGGCGAATGCTCTCTTCAGATATGTTGACCCCTAGACCTCTCACTCATGTTTTTGTCAGCCTGCGCTGAGTGAGAGGTTTCTTCCCCTTGGGAAGAATGCTAGATGGTGGTTGCGTAGGATGCGTAGAAATCCCTCACTAGCACTGGGGAATCTCATCTAAGTGACTTAGTAAGCCACATAAGGCCATAATGTATCATCGTGTCTTGTAGATCGAGGACACGACTAAGTCTATCTGCTATAACCTTGGGCTCCTATATATAGAACGGGTAGGCTCGCCCTGCTTTTTGGGCTACATGCCCTCTCTGAAGATCTCATAAATGTCCTTAACATACCATCGATTGGCATGGGCATCCGGTGGTGATGATGAAGATGGTGCGACAGAGGACTTGGCATCTGCTCCTTCCTCAGAGCCGTCCTCAGAAGTAGGCTCCTCTCGAGAAGGAGTCATTTGTGGCATGCTGCTCCTACTCTCGTCACTACATTCCTCCCAAGATCGGGAATGACCAACAATCGGAGCCTGAGTACACCTAGCTTTGGCTGCGGCTCTAGTGTGTGGTATCGTAACATTTGAGTCCGGTCCAATATCAATGATCTCAAGTAACCCATTAGGTTGAGGGGAATGCTCTTCACCCAAATGTTCATCATCTGAAGGCTCATCTTTGATTCTTCTCCTTAGAGCCTCAATCTCCGCACATCTACCTTTCAGGGCCATAGTACCTAGAAAATAAGCATAAATGTACCATGGTTAGCCCTAGAATCAAGAAATGGTATGCAGAAAGTTATCTGAGTCAGTTGTAGAAAGGCTCTACGAAATCCCCTTTACGAGTTGTAATGAGCACTACGAGTCGTAAAGTGCTCTCGTAGACCAGCTATTCAGAATAACTTTTGTCAGTCTAAAAGTCTAAGAGACCAGGTATGACTCGTAAAGTGGCTTACGAATCATAGACTGGGGTCGTAGAAAATTCCCGTGAATCATTAGATTAAGGCAAGATTCAACGAGATCTATCAACAACTGTAAAGTGATCTATATCTCGTAGAAGGTCTCGTCTGATGAAAACTTAGAAACATCAAGTTTCTGGAATTCTACATGAGGGACAATTACGACTCGTAGATTGCTCCAGGATCGTAAAAGAAACTCGTGGACCAGAAATCTCGGTCAGTTGAGTTTCTAAGTCCATCACACGGAACCAAAAATACATTTTCAATAATTAAATCTACCAGTATCGAAGTAAGAATACAAGTATTCGTACGATTTCAATCATACGACCTAACCCTAGCAATTTCAACATTTATTCGCCCCATCAAAAAATGATTAAGCATCAATTATTCCATCGTTCCGACTATCCCCAATTCATTGTAGCTATCATGTACCTATGTCATTAACCATCAAATCTACAAACAACAATCATTCAATAACATTCAAGAACACATAGTGAATGATTCAACAGGCATAAACAATTAACATTCATAAGGCCACAGTAGCCGATTCCGGATTCAAATAATCAATAAAACTAAGGACAACCCTATTTCACAAACACTATTCAAATTCAATCAAGGATTACATGTCTAAACACCAAACTCGTCATACTCATCAAGTCAATCAATTAAAAACAAGGTAAATTAGAGATTAAAATTAAACCGAGACTTACCAAAGTTGTGGTCAGAAACTAGTCGAAAAAATGAGGGGAAGGGGAAGCTTAGGTGATTTTTAGTCAATTAGGTCAAATGTGGGGTCAAAATTATTTTGACCCCTCATTTTATACCTTTACTTGGTCAGCTGTAAATTAACTGGGTTGGGTCTATGAAACCCTGATTACGACTTGTAGATGGTTCTATGGATCATAAGTCATGATCTCGTAGAAGCTCAACACTTAGCAAAATTTCAGAAAACTTATCTGACTCCACGAACCCAATTCGCAACTTGTAGTTTGAACTACAAATCGTAAATTTGGCTCATGGATTGGAGTGTACACTTTTCCTGCTTACTGGAAATTTTTATGAAAATGGGTACGAGTCGTAGACTACTCTACGACTCATTGTCCCAATTGTAGAAACTTGATCTGATGCTTTTCTCAGCCAATTTTGCTGACATAGTCCCATACCTACATAATCTACATGAAACACACAATTACCCAATATGCAATCAACCCATTGTCAGAAATTGCAATGAAAACAAACAAAAACAACTACTTGTGAATCAAAAACCAAAAATAAACTTATAACTATGCTATAACATATAAAAAACCTTGGGTTGTCTCCGAAGTAATGCCTGATTTATTGTCACGATACGACTTAGCTAAATTGGTTACTCAGACTTCACCAATTGCCTAGACTTCACTCTTGAGATCATTTGGATGCTTCATGGACTGACGGATGTCGAAGTCAATTTCTTCATCATTCAATCTAAACCCGAGTTGACCAGTTTCCATATCCACTAGAGCTCACCCAGTGGCTAGGAATGGTCTTCCCAAGATGATTGGGACGTCGCAGTCAACCTCATAATCTAGAATCACAAAGTTTGCAGGGAATATGAATTTTTTCACTTTAACCAACACATCATGGAGTATCCCACAATCTTCTTCACTGTTCGATCCGCCATTAACTTCTATATGCTAGTAGGAGTAGAGGCTCCCAATCCAAGCTTCTTCTAGATGTCAAGTGGCATTAGATTGATACTAGCACCTAAATCACATAGTGCCCTTGCGAACCCCACATCACCTATTGTGCAAGGTGTGGTGAAAGCACCTGGTCTTCATGCTTTTGAGATAAGGACTTCATAGTGATAACACTGCAATGTTGAAACTCTTGAGAATGCTCCTGACTCACAGTGCACTTCTTGGTGATCAAGTCCTTCATATACTTGGCATAACTCAGTATTTTCTCTAAAGTCTCAATGAGAGGGATGTTGATAGATAGCTACTTAAGCATGGAGAGAAAGTTCTTGAACTTCCTCCTCCCTTTTTTTGATTCTTTGAGGGAAAGGAGAAGGATGAAATGTGTTGCTAGGCAATGTACCCTTTTGACACTGATTCAACTAAATTGACACTTGACCAAATTATTACACAAGCTATTTAATAACCACATAATGAGACTCTATTTTTTGATTATCCTTGAAATATTTGATCTCATGCCCCTTAGAGTTTCATTTTGTGTCTCACCTTTCTTCAACAAGCGGTCAAAGATCTCCTTAATTCTAGAATTGCTTGTACCCATGTTACGATTGTGCGGTGGCACATAAGGACCATTTCTGAAACCTTCTCTGCGACCCCAGTCAACGTCTGGACCCTGTTCCTATCATAGTGCCCACCTCATTTGTCTCTAAAAGCTCTATCTCTACCATAGTTCCAACCTTTGTTTCCTTGACCTAGGTGCCAATAGACTTGATTGGACCCTTGGGTGTTGGTCCGAAAATCCCTCCCATCTGATCATTCATGAAACAGGCATCCTCCTCAAAGAGTTTCTCCTCAAACATAGGTGAACATGGAGGATGGTGAGCCACTGCATTCACTGTCTCCTAGTTTTATTTGATAACCACATCCACGCTTGTTTGAAGCTGAGCAAGTTGTTGCATAATCTCTTTATTAATTTTGGATTACTCCAAAATCACATTGAAAACACATGAACTCTTTGTGGAAGCTCTATCCCACTGCCCCCATGCACGATTCGCCTTGAACACTTGCTCCATACGCTCAGCAATCCTTGCAAATAGTTGATATAGAAACATGCCCTCCATTATAGTGTCAGCACAAGCCCGACTCTTCTCATCAAGGGAACGGTAGAAGGTCTCCACCAAGGCATCATCAACTATCTTGTGGTCAATGATGCCCCTCAGATATTTAGTAACCTGCTCCAAAGTAGTGTTTATAGAATCACTAGGAAGTTTTCAAAGTTGTTGATCTGGTCCTTCAACTTAAGCTTCTTTGACCTAGGGAAGTACCTCTAGAAAAGGCCTTCTATAAATCTGCCCAACTAGTGATTGAACTCTGCGGGAGCTCAGATAGCCATGAAGCAACACTGTTTGTGGTAGACAATGGGAAGACACGAAGTCCGACAACATCCATAGATAGATTCTGTGTCCCCATCACACTCTTACAAAAAAATGATACATTGTGCAAGTGGCTCTTTTGATCCACTGATGGTAAGCCCGAAAATAACCCATGGTTCTATAGCATCTTAAGTAACCCACTAGAGACTGTGAACTTTGTGTCTGCTGGTAGTGGTGGCAACACATAGCTCACATCACATCCACAGCCATGGGGTTCAACTGTACTGATTCCACTGGTAAGCGTTGCCATTGAACTCCCGAGGTTGTCGAATGTCCTCTAAAGGAGGTGGGTTATCATTCCTATCATCATCATTATTACCCTGATTCAAAGTTGTATTAGTTGAGTTGTTGGCACTTTTTTGGGCCATTCTTCGTACAATTCGTTGGATCTCTAGATCAAAATGGAGTTAAGGGATTGCATTTTCTCCTAGTGTTGGGCATTTACTACTCGTATACCATATAAAGAAACAAAAACAAGAACAAAAATAAAACAAAGGGAACTAAGGATTAACACTCGAATAACTATTATTAGTGAATTCAACTAAGTCTAGTTGTATTTCCTGGCAACGACGCCAAAATCTTTGATATCACCCAAGTTACACCTCTATTTTAGAGGATAAAGTGATCATTTCCAAGATATTAAATCTAACCAAGGTTAGATTCAAACCCAAGGCAATACGTAACTCAAGACAAATTCACCAATAAGCAATTCAAGTCGTTAACCAACTCAATTCCCCGAATTGCAATAATCAATAAGAAAGTAAACCAAACTAACTATAACAAGAGACAATACATAATAAAGAGCAACTAGAGTATTGTGTTCCCCATGATTCCCCCAACTTAGCATCACCAGATAACCTAATTCTTGTCTAGTGCATAGAATGTAGGATCATAATTTAAGTTCACCAAGCACTTTGGTCAAAGGTGAGAGGCGAATTTAATTATGTGACTTGGCCCATCTCCATCATGTGCAATACTGACCATTACCTATAAATCCCAGTCAACCTTTCTTTGACCAAGTTCGATTGATTAGATGAGAAAACATCATCGAATCCTATTAATCAATCTCTTTTCCTATTCATTACTACCTTGGTCCACTCAGTAACACTAGACGTGTTTTAATGTTGGTCACCATTAGAAAAGATGCTAAATGAAGAGAATGGATTAATACATGTATATACCCATTCCAAGAATTGTAAATTACCTGGGCTTACTAGGTTAGTTCTTCATGGTTTCAACAACCCTAGTTGTGGATTTAGCTACTCATGCTATGGACAAATGAAAAAAATTATGAATTGAGAAATAAAATTAATAAAACTCCCAAAAATGTGCCTTTGAAATGCATAATAGTAATTTCTATATATCTCACAATCCGTGCATGATATTGAAAATTCAACTTCCTATTCGTGATCAGGGGGAAAAATTGAGTGGGCAGTGGGTATAACCTCGATTTTAGAGGACCCGTAGCGAAAATAGTGATATAATTTTTTTCAATTCTTGTGGTTGTCCGCGATGCGAACCTGTCTCGAAGTAGTGTTGTGACTTCATTATTTTTCCTGTTTTGGCCTAAGACACTGGGGTCTTTGCCTTATGCCCATTTTTTCTTAAAAATACATATACTTAGCCATTTTCCAACTATATATCACCCAAGACACACTCGAACCCTCTCTAACACTCAACCAAATATTTCATCCAAATTTAAGTGTCTCAAGCATAATTTCAGATCTCAAGAACTCCCTTCAAGCTTCAAGTCTCCTTAAAGTCTACATCAAGAAAATCCAAGCTTGAGGTATGTGGGTTTCATCCATTGGGTCCTTTCACTCATGGAGTGCAACCTTCCTTTTTATGAAAATTGCATATTTTCAAGTTGTATCACTTATGGGCATTACTTATTATGGGTTATGACTATACATTATGTTGGGGTTTTATGAAATATTGATTGGAAACACATGCCTGTCTATTCCAAGCTTATACTATGAGATGTTTATATATTATGACTATGCATCTTTTGAGCTATGAGTCTATGATCTATTATGAAACTTGATGATGGATTTTAAGGTATCTTACATGAGGGTTTTACGTGTTTGTGGGTTGATTTAAATTGAGTTTTCGCATATTAATTCACTCTTGGATTGCATGATTTTGAACTAGCATTATGCACCCGCCAAGTGTTTGATAAAATGTCTTGACGAGGATTCTTGAGTTATTGATGGTCTATTGCATGGTTTACAAGTCAAGTGACTTTATGATGATTAAGGGAATGTATACATATGTTGAATTCATATATATCTATGGTGTTGCATGTCGACCACGCCTTGTGGGGGGGGGGGTGGCATGCCCGTACTACCTTGTTAAGGGGTATGTACCTCAATCACATTGTCGGCGGGTGGCATGCCTGTACTACCACGTTGAGGGGTATGTACCTCAATTACCTTGTCAAGAGGTGGCATGCCCATACAACCACATTGAGGGGTATGTGATGATGTTCATGCTGCAATAAGAAAGCGATCATTGTTAGCAATTAAGCTAACCATGGTTTGGATCGAATCCACAGGGAATACAGGGCTTGATTACAAGATTTCACCACTAATCATTTCTAGCATTCATGACTACAATCTCTAAATGGGGGGGGGGGGGTTGTATTTCAAAAACAAAATAAAACTATCACTAACTATAACATGAGGAAACACTCAATTTTAGGGAAAACTTGGGAATTTTGTTCCCCATGGTTTGTCGACTTGATTACCCTAGATAACATAACTGCAATTGGTGATTTGCATGCAGAATGGTAACTTAGGTTCTTCCAACCCTCTTGTGAATGTGAAGGTCGAATTTTACCATGGTGCTTGGTCGACAACCATCGCGTGCCAACTAACCGTTACCTATTATCCCAGTCAACCTCCCTTTGGTCAGGCTCGGTTGATTAGATGAGAACACATCAATCAAATTCTGTCATCTATTTTCCTTTTCCTATTCGCCACTACCTTGGTCGGAATTGTGATAGTAGGCGGGGTTTAGTGTTGGCCACCACCAAACGATAATAATAATGAAGGGAAATAGATAATACATGTAAAACCCCAATCATAGAAATGTAAGAAACTTAAGTCATCTCAAGGTCAACTACCCATGGTTCCCATAACTCCAATTTGTGGGTGCTTAGCTACTGATGGCTAAGGAAAAACACACAAGAATGCAAATAATAGACATAGTCGAGAGCTTTACCAATACGAATGAAGAAAATAGGGACCATAAATTGCAAATCCATAAGCTTGATTGATCAACAAGGAGTACAAGGCAAGATTGGAATCCCCCAAAAATGGGTTTTCCAAGAGAGTATAATAAACTACTCTAGAAAGCTAAGAAAAGCTTGAAAATGTATCTTTCAAATGTTTTCTAGTTGAACTCCTTCTAAAAACCTAACATAAATTATATGTAGTATTTACAAAATAACCCTAGAATTTACACAGAAAAGACAACTAGCAGTTGATAAGTTTCACAGGTACGACTCGTAGGATGACCTACGAGTCATAGTCGGTGTCTCGTATCAGGTTCTTAGCATCTTGGACTAAACTGGTACGACCCATAGGTACGAGTCATTGCTTGAGATACAACTCGTATGTTGGTCTTGTAGTCTTAGTCTTCAGTTTTTGATCCAACATCTTGTCTTTTTGATTCTTGCTACGAGTCTACTTATACAAGTCGTAGTATGACTTACGACTCGTATGATGGCCTCGCAGGGTTGACCTCTACTTAGCAAATTTCTAAACATTGGTCTCTGATTCTTGCTACAGATCACCCTATGACTCGTAGGGTGAGCTCCGACTCGTAGGTGGGCTCAAAAGTCCTATGCTTCAGCAAAATCTGCAACTTTTCTTCAAAAATCATGCCAACCTAACTTTTCTGCAAAATTAACACAAAAACACATGAAAACACTAAAATGTCACTTTAAGAACTCACAATATCATAATGATCCATAAAATACGCAATAAAAGCACATAGAAAAACCGAATTTAACCACGAAAACTTACCAGATGAATGTGCGAATGTATGATGAAAAGAAGAAAAATCGGAAGAGTTCTTGGTGCATAATTCACTTGCTGGGAAGTTTTAGTTGGTGAAAGTTGTAAAGATGAATGAAATAATGAAAGGGAATGCTGGGAGGAGTTATAACTGAAAGGGAACGCTTCATGAAGGGACATGAAGAACTAAGAGACGTTGATCTCTTAATATTCAAAGCGGTTTGCCTTTTAAACTTCTACAGATTAGTCTTACAAGATCTGACTACGAGTCATATGAAATCATACGACTCATAGGTCCTGATCTCATAATAGACCCAACATTTAGGAAAATTATGGCTTCAAACCTGAGCACTACGAACCCCACTTACGACTCGTAGGGGACCCTACGAATTGTAAGTTTGGCTTGTAGTATGTGTGTCAGCTTTTAGTACTCACTGTTTCCTTCTACGAAGCGTGATGAAGAGTCGTAACATTCACTACGACTCATAGGCCTTCTCGTAGAAGTTGCATCTAGGAATAATATTTCCATTCTTCAGCTCTTGGTTTGTACCTACAACCTATTACTCAAAATACACCAAAATGCCAATTGATACAACTCGTTCAAGGTCTCAACAATCACAACACAATATAGAATTACCAACCAACAAGTTAACTACGATAAAATGTTTCAAAATAAATCAACACATAAAAGATGCTTGGGTTGCCTCCCAAGAAGAGCCTTGTTTAACGTCGTGGCTCGACTATGCTATCATGGATAATCAGGCTTCTCCGTGAGTTCCATCTGTACTCTTTCTACTCTTTCTTTGTTCATCTTGCATTGCATCTAGTTGGTCAGTAAGCTGCTCTATCCTATCACCAAGACTTTGTATTGATATAGTTTGTTGTTCCACTTTGAAATTGCATTTGAGGACATCAAACTTTATCTCCCGGACAATGTCATCTTGTTCATTCACCTTCATCAGGACTTGCTCAAGCATATGCTCAATCTAGGCTAGTTTATTAGTGTTACAAAGCTAGTGTACAATGTACAACATTTTCGCTTTTAGGTATACTAGAGGCTCCCGTAGTTGTACTAGTAGTTGGTCCGACATGCCCTTGAAGTGGTTGGTAGACTTGGGAAACTACAGATAGTTTATTCATAATCTCCATGATCTCAATAAATGGTCGTCTTATGAACTCCCAACCGTCCACTCCGAACAATGTGTCAGCTTGGCCTTATTGTTCAGAGATCAATGCTCGGTAGAAACTAGCTGCCAATTCATTATCAATCAGACCATGGTTCTGATTTGCTGCTAAACACTACTTATATATTTCCCAAGCTACTACCAAAGGTTCTCCTGACATTCTTTTGAAATTACAGATATTGTTCTGTCGCTTCTGTTTGTCAGACTCTCTATAGAAATTCATGAGGAAAACTCTCTGTACTTCCCCCCAGTTAGAGCAAACATCGGGTGGAAGAATTGACCACCATTTCGCAGCTTTAGTCTGTAGAGTCATGGGGAAACCTGAAGAGCCATTACCTCTCAAGCAGGATGTCTTGGCCCAAGGACCTCCCTAAACGTTTGAGTGAAATTCTGTAGATGGATGTGGGGATCTTCGGACTTTTGCCCATGGAATAGAGTTCGCCTCTGTAAAGTTTCCAACAAGTCATTTGCAATGTATAAATTTTGCTCAGTCATTATGCCAGCCAACCTGCAACTAAAATCAACTAACAAAAACAAACAGAAAAAGTAAAATACAGGAGGATATAGAAATATACAATAGAACTAACTAATAGTGAAATCAAATCAAAACCTAGCCGTGGAGTCCCCGGCAACAACACCATAATTTCTGATGATTACGCTCCAATAAGAAAGCAATCGTTGTCAGCAATTAACCTAACCAAGGCAAGGATCGAATCCACAGGGAATACAGGGATTTATTATAAGATTTCACAAATAATCATTTCTAGCTTTCATGACTACAATCTCTAAATAGGGGGTTTGTATTTCAAAAGAAAAATAAAACTACCACTAATTATAACACAAGGAAATACTCAATTTTAGGGACAACTTTGTAATTGGGTTCCCTATGGTTTGTCGACTTGATTACCCTAGATAACATAACTATAACTGGTGATTTGCATGAAGGACAGTAACTTAGGTTCTTCTAACCCTCTTGTGAAGGTGAAGGTCGAATTTCACCATGGCGCTTGGTAGACAACCATGGCGTGCCAACTAATTGTTACCTATTGTCCCAGTCAACCTCCCTTTGGTCAGGCTCGGTTGATTAGATGAGAACACATCAATCAAATTCTATCATCTATTTTCCTTTTCCTATTCACCACTACCTTGGTTGGAATCGTGATAGTAGGCGGGGTTTGGTGTTGGCCACCACCAAACGACAATAATGATGAGGGTAATACATGCAAATGCTTACAATGCAACACAAGTGCCCTCACAGAAAGAAGTCTCATATATGACTCTCAATGATGATTTCATATTTAATCATGGAACTTTGCAAGAACACTCACTCTCACAAATTATATTCACGCATAATGACTGATATCATAGGCTTTCCCTTATACTCAAGACTCAGACCTTCAACTAACTGTACTAGGATCACTTTAGGGCTTTCTAGGCTTTTAATATAGGCTCAGTGGGCTTTGGTGTGATATTTTAGGAAAATAGTGACTATTGGCCCTCTCTGAAACTGCGTTTTTCATCACTTTCACCTCACCAACTATGGTATTTTCACCCTTTTTTCCCTTTTTTCTTTTTTAAGCTTTTCCAGGTTCTTTCTTCTCATTGTTCAGCTTTTGCCTTGTTTTTACACATCATTTTTCTTTTTAGCTCATATCTAAGGCATATCTCATTTCTCTTGCACCTGGTACATGATTTTTCTTCTTTTTCTCCTCACCCCTAACTCACCACCTTATTTTTGTGCTTTTCCCTTACACTAGCCACCCTCAACTTAGACTTTCAGCCTGTATTGGAGTACACAATATCTCTCCTCCGGACTAGGGTCACTTTTGGTAGCCACCCTCAACTTAGGGTTTTTTCCTTCGTCAAGGTTCACGATGCTCAAGGAAAGACCCGAGCCAATTTCATGGTTTATTACTAGATATGGCTACGCTAATTAGGTATTTTGAAAGAACTGGTATATGTAAGGCTCAAATATTTGAAACAAGGGAGAACTCATCATTTGGTTGGTCATTTTTAGGCTAAAGTGGACTGATTAAAGAACAAAGGCCTAAGCTCCTTTCCTCCTCCATTTTCTACAATCCAGCTTAGAGTAACAAGACAAGTTTTGAATTAGCAAAAAGGCACGAATTTAGCAAATTAGGGTCACACTCACATGGCACAGCATACATTATCAACAAAATACTCACAAATCATGCTTCATATCTCAAATTTCCCTTACTTAGAAGAACAAATATTGCCAAACACCTAAACATGCATGGTTGCTATTTAACTACTAATATAATTTTTTTGGCAATTGCGTCTATTTGAAGGTCTGACCCATGAATGGTGCGGTCCGGTTTGGTTAAAAGGATAAGTTGAGTCCAAGATTTGTGGGTCTTTAATATAGTGTTCAGGAGGATTGATAAGGTGGCCTATGACATTGAGTTACCCAATGACATGAATATGGTTCATTCGGTCTTCCAGTGTCTATATTGAGGAAGTGTGTGGGAGACCCAAATGCTATTGTTCCTCTAGATTTTTTGGGTGTTGTTGAAGACAATTTGACATATGAAAAAGTTTCGGTAGAAATTTTGTATAGGCAAGTTAAAAGGTTGAGGAATAAGGATGTAGCTTCTATTAAGATCCTTCGGAGGAATCGACAAGTTGAAAGTTCCACATGGGAAACTGAGACGGACATGCAAAAGCGATATCCCTATCTCTTCCATTCCACTCAAGCCTAAGGTACAAATCGAAGTCCCCTATATGATTTCAATTCTTAAGTTTCGGCCCTAGTGTCATTTGCATGCATTTATGTTTATCTTGACAAGTTTGTGGTGATCTCAATGTTCATGTTGAAACCTTTTGAAAATAATGTTTAAGTACATTTCTTGCATCCATGTTGGGCCGAAATCTTCATGATTACTTCTCTTATGTATGTTTCTTTGACCTTAGGGGACGAATGTTCCAAGAGGGAGATATCGTTACACCCTGAAACTCTATGCTCTTATGTACCTACGTTTCAAGACTCATATGCTTAGGTGGAGACTATACTAGGTTCGTCGAAGACTTTCAGCACTTAGATGAATTCCAGATTTCCCCATAAATTGAGTTTTGTTTATCGGTTTGTACAAGGGTCAACTTTGAATGAGCATAAATTTTAGCACATAATGAGTCGAATGACCCACCATATGTAAAATGAATGCCATTTGCGTTATCTTTCCAACGCACTTGGTTTCACCTCATTCCGAGCTCCAATGAAGGAGTTATGCCTGTTTTTGTGAAGCCCTACTATGAAAAGTTGCAACACGGGCACCCAAAGGGGCTGTGTGGCATATCATGCCTCATGAGGCTTCCTTGGAGCCTAAAATGGCCACTTTGTGTCCAAGTCATGTGCCACGGCAGGCCTCACGAGCCGTTTGATGTGGCACGGGCCATGAGGCCCTCCGTGAGGCTTCCGAAGTGAAAATATTTCAAAGTATAAAATTACTGTCTCGTAACTTTCATGAAATTTTCTAAGAATGGTCTGACGGACTAGTAAACGGGCCGTGTGGCGTCACATGGCTCATGAATTGGTCCGTGAAGTGACACTTAGGCAAAGAATTCCAAGTGTTGTCCAAATTTCCAATTTCCAGAAATTGTTTAAGTGTAGGTTCACGGGCACTCCACACGAACCATGGAGTGCCACAAGACTCGGTAACCTCAATTGAGGTGACACTTTATCAATTTTTCTCTTCGTTTCATTAATGGCGTTTTCATAAATTTAATTTAGTCACAATATATAAATTGGCCCGTTAACTTGGAGCGAAATTTTAAATTGAAATTCAAACTTTCAAAGTGCACAAATAGACACTCTAACTTGCCCTTTTTTATCAAGTAGGCATAGCTGTGCAACAACCCATGTGTGTGAGATGTATTCTCTATGACATGGATTTTATGCCCAATCTCACTTTGCCACGTCATAATCTTATTCCACCTATTTATATTTTTTAAAAAAGAAAATGTCACAATCATCTAACATTATTCCACTTATTTATAGTTTAAAAAAAAGGTAAAATAAACATTTGTGATTGGTCAAAATAAATTTATTTTATGAAAAATTTAAATTTTTTAAATTTAAATTTTTTACTCCACCCCAGACCCTC
>JAPFFP010089201.1:0-21165 GCA_026153255.1 Solanum medicagineum
GAAAGAGTTTGGGGTCTTCATGGTTGAAAGGGACCATGAATCATTGCCACATACCTTAGCTAACTAAGAAGAAACAAGAAGAATTTTGATGAAAAAGAAAACCCTTCCCTATGCTCCAAGCTAAGCTTTCACTAGTTCACTTAAGCAAGTTCTTATAAGAGAGTTTGAAAAAAAAATAATTCTAAGTGTTGAATTGAATTTGAATGAGAGAAGAAGAGTATAGATCTTTTGAGAGGCTTAAGATAGGTTAGAAGGTCACAAATGACTCTTAGGAATAGTCAAAATTACAAGAATGCCATTAATGAAACGGATGTCAAAATGTTGCCAGTGGTCCCATAGAGAGGTCTCACGGACCATGTAGAGGCACACAGACCATTAGCCTTCGGTGAGGCTTCACTTAGACAAAATTTCACTGACGAAGTTTCGAGGAAGTGATTCCATACTTAGAAAAATTTCACACCAACACCTATACAGAGGGCCATACAACCCATGAAGGATCACACAGAGAGTATGAAGTTTATGTGTGAAGTACCTTAGCCAAACTGTGGTTTTTCAAGGCCAAGGCTACTCACACAATCCAACACATAGCCAGTGAAGTGCCACATGGACTGTGTGGGGTTCATTTGGTGCAAGCTTTGGTCTTAAACTCCAACTTACGTCCAACATTCTACACACAAGGCCAAGTGCGCCACCTTGAGGCTCCTCCATACGGCCAATGGAGAGTCACACGACCCTTGGAGAGTCAAAAGGCCCGTGGAGGTGCCCATGGGGTGTCACCTTGGTAACAAACTTTCCGAAACCAAAATCCATTCACAATTAAGGCCTTACAAAGTTCGAGTCCTTACATCATCTCCCCCTTGGGAAAATTCATCCTCGAATGTTCTAGAACAAGGCTTGAAAGGCTTGAACTGAACATGAAACATCTAAATACAAAGAAACAATGCATATTTCATCATTTGAATATCATATAGTCGTTAAAATGCATATCAAAACATCTTAAACCATTTAAAACATCTTTAAATCACTTTTGTGCACATGTATGCATTCATGTCATGAAACTCAAGAGTGAAAGAATTAGGACCACTTGGAATAGGAAGAACCTAATACCTTAGGCTTGAGTAGATTAGAAAAGATGGGGATATCGTTTCATCATGTCCTACTCCACCTTTCATGTAGCACTCTCCACATGTTGATTTTTCTAAAGCACCTTAATCGAAGCCACATCCTTGTTACGAAGCCACTTCACTTGCCTATCTAAGATCTCATTCGTACTTCCTCATAAGATAAGTTCTCCTAAACCTCAATACCTTCCAAGGGCACAATTATAATAGGATCACCAATCAATTTTCTCAACATAGACACATGGAAAATCGACTGAACAGAACTCAAATCCGGAGGCAAATATAACCTATAAGTTACATTTCAATCCGCTTAACAATCTTATAAGGGCCTACATACATGGGACTTAACTTGCCTTTCTTACCAAAATGCATTACATCCTTCATGGGTGAGATCTTCACATACACCCATTCACCAACATGAAACTCAAGATCCTTCTTCCTAGTATCCGAATAAGACTTTTGACGAATTTGAGCCATTTTCAATCTCTCCCTAATCAACTTAAACTTCTCCATGGCCTCTAATACCAAATCCGGGCCAATGAAAGCTATCTCTCCCAACTCAATCCACCCCACCAGAGATCTACATCTTCAATCATACAAGGCCTTAAATGGAGCCATACCAATGCTATCATGAAAGCTATTGTTGTAAGCAAACTCGATAAATGGTAGATGATCATCCCAATTACCCTTTAATTCCAACACGCAAGCCCTCAACTTGTCCTCCAAAGTTTGAATTGTCCTTTCGGCTCGTCCATCAGTTTGAGGATGAAAAGAGCTACTTAACTTCACCTTAATGACAAGTCCTTTTTGATATGATCTCCAAAAGTTAGAAGTAAATTGGGTGTCAGGATCCGATATAATGGACCTAGAGACACCACGCAACCTCACCAACTCTTGGAAATACAACCTTGTATAATCTTCAGCATTGAAGGTAGTCTTGACTAGCAGGAAATGAGCCGATTTAATCATCCAATCAACAATAACTATGGCTCAGCTGCTTCGCGTATTACACCGTATTGCCCGAAGGGGGCATGCCCCAAATTGAATCAAACTATCTTCAGGTTCGAGGCAACCCAACCACAAAATCCATGTTACATCTTCCCACTTCCAAGTAGGAATCACAATATCTTGATCCAAATCACCGGGCCTTTGATGCTCTACCTTCATTTCTTGATAATTAGGCATTCAGATACAAACTTGGCTATATCTTTATTTATGCCGTTCCACCACTACACTTCCCTCAAATCCCAATACATTTTGGTATATCCTAATGAATAAAATAATGAGAGTTATGGGCTTTACTTTTGATTACCTCCCTAAGAACATCAACATTTGGAACAAACAATCGATTTTGATACTAAAGCACACCGTCACCCCTTGGGAGAAACTTCTATCTTCTTTTCGGCAACCAACTTCTTCAACTAAACCAATGACGAGTCTAAATCCTATTTAGCCTTGACATCAACAACCACAGAAGATTCAACCCTATTCTGAACATAAATATCACCTTCATTAGAATCATCCAAATTAACAACCAATCTAGCCAAATGGTGAACATCTTTTACTAACTCCTTCTTTCCTTCATCAGCATAAGCTACACTTGCCATGGATAGTCTACCAAGAGCGTTGGCTATAACAATTGCCTTGTCGAGATGATATTTCACCAATCATGTCATAGTCCTTAAAGAGTTCCAACCACCTTCTTTTCCTTAAGTTAAGATCCCTTTGAGTGAACACCTATTGCAAACTCTTCTTATTAGTGAAGACATCAACATGAACCACATACAAATAATGTCTCCAAATCTTCAAAGCAAACACCATAGCCGCTAGCTCAAGATCATGAGTTAGGTAATTACACTCATGCACCTTTAATTGCCTTGATGCATAAGCTATCATCTTGCCATGTTGATTATGCACATAACCCAACACAATCCGAGTCATTTCAAATTATTTCAATGCATACTTGGGCTTAAAAGCTAAATATACTTCATAATCTTTCATACTTGGGCTCAAAAGCCAAAGCATACTTCGAATCATACTTTTCATGCATAAGAATAGCTCATTCACATATATCAAGATGGTATAAACACCCAAAATGCTCAAAGAGCTATATCATAGATATTCTTGTGATCACATTCTTGTCATAACCATATGTCAGCTTAACCCACCAAATAATTTTCATCAAAACCATATGTGAGCTTAACCCATTGAATAATTTTCATGAAAACCATATGTGAGCTTAACCCACTGAATAATTTTCATCAAAAACCACTGCTCATGAATTCATAGGCCATGAATGATATGAGAATAGCATGGGCAATAGAGATTTAATCTTAAATCAATAGTATAATATGAAATTCAAGTAAATCCATAAGTAAAATCCATATTCAAATCACCATTTAGACTGTCCATGCTTAAATCAAACTTTAAAGGGACAATGCATATTCAAATCTTCATAATATCCATGTAATTCAATTTATTAGGGCTTAAATTTCTTTAAAAATAATAATTAAACACAGCTATACCTAATTGAATCAAATAAATAATAACCTAAAAGACCTATGTTTAAAGTAAGCTCAATTGCATAAAATCAAGTGTAAAATAGTTTGGGGTCTTCATGGTTGAAAGGGATCATGAATCAATCCCATATACCTTAGCTAACCAAGACGAAATAAGAAGAATTTGATGAAGAAGAAGACCCTTCCTTTTGCTCTAAGGTAAGCCTTCACTAGTTCACTTGAGAGGAGTTCTTATAAGAGAGTTTGAATAATTCTTAGTGTTGGATTGAATTTGAATGAGAGAAGAAAAGTATAGGTATTTTGAGAGGCTTAGGATAGGTTAGAAAGTCACAAACGGGCCTTAGGAATAGCTGAATTACAAGAAAACAATTAATGAAATGGATGTCAAAATGTTGCCATGTTCCCGTAGAGAGGTCTCACGGACCGTGTAGAGGCACGCAAACCATGTAGCCTTCGGTGAGGCTTTACTTAGACAAAATTTCACTGACTAAGTTTTGAGATGGTGATTCCATACTTAGAAAATTTTAACACCAACACCCATACGGAGGGCCATACAACCGTGAAGGGTCATACGGACCGTATGAGGTTCGTGTGTGAAGTGCCTTGGCCAAAATGTGGATTTTAAGAACAAGGCTATTCACACAATCTACCACACAGCCAGTGAAGTGCCACACAAATCGTGTGGGGTTCATGTGGTGCAAGCCTTGGTCTTGAAATCCAACTTAAGGCCAATACTCTACACACAAGGCCGAAGGCTACCTCAAGGCTCTTCCACATGGTCCGTGGTGAGTCACACAGCTTGTGAGGTGCCCATGGGGTGTCACTTTGTTCAAAAACTTTCCAAAACCAAAATCCATACCCATTAAGGCCTTATAAAGTCCGGGTCCATACAGACCAAACCTAGCTAGTTCTAAATCTAAAAATTAAAATGATAAAACTAAAAGGAAAACAAGTTTATCATCGAACCATCAAGACTCAATAAATATCAATTGCTAAAAAGACCGATACTAATTGGAGCCTGATATGGAAGTCTGAACCTATATTATGAAATAATATAGGCAATGGAGTATGCGGTCAGTAGTTTGAATCTACTAAATATAAGAAATATAAAATAGCATTACATAATACATGATAAGTATGAAAACATGATATGTAATGAACAACTAAGCATGGCATAAAACTGATAATGTAATTCTGATAAAGACAGTACGAGTTCATGTAATGGTATTAAAATTATAATTTTAATTATAATCATATACAAGAGATAAGAGATACTATTATCCATCATAAAATCATGTTAGCTACATCATGAAGCTTAGGGCACTGGTTTCACACCTAAAAAAGTGTCTTGCTAAAACAAGGACTATAACTCTGACAGAAGATGAATCCACTAGCTAATGTGCATCTAAAATAACATATATAGTGTTATGTAGTTCTAGGGAAAAATGTGCAAGCTTAAGGTGGTGGTCCACGTGGTAATTGTTTCTATGCTTTACAAGCTAGGAAACAGGTTGAGGAGTCTCCCAATGTGGTTAACGGTTTGTTAAGAGTCTTTGATCATGATGTGTATGCTTTGCTTGACCCCGGTGAAAATTTGTCTTTGTTTACTCCTTACCTTGCAATAAAGTTGGACGTGTCTCCAGATGTCTCATTAGAGCCTTATTATGTCTACACTCCAGTCCGTGAGCCAGTCCTAGCCAAGAAAGTCTATGGAAATCATCTAGTGTCGGTGTTGCATAAAAGTTTCCCATGTGATGTTGTTAAGCTTGATATGATCGATTTTGGAGTTACTCTTGGTATGGATTGATTGCATGCATCATATGCTTCTATTGATTGTAAACCTTAGGGTCATATTCCACGTTCCTAATGAGCCTATCGTTGAATGGAAGGGAACCAATTCAGTGTTCAAAGGAAAGTTTATTTCTTATGTGAAAACTATGGAAATGATTTCCAAAGGTTCCTTATATAATGTTGTCCGAGTCATGGAAGTTGAGTCCAATGTTCATACTCTTATGTTACTCCCCAGAAAGAGGGGAGGCGTGACTATCACTCGATACTGTTATTATGAGTAAGCCACTAAGCATGCTAGTTATCTAAACTTGGGACCAAAAGATCAGGCAGTATAGTGTCAGAAAAACTAAGCCTGGACCGTTTAGTTCATGACCTGGTCAATAGTAAATCATGTACATCAAAATAGGTAAACCAAAATAATAATGTACTAGCTAGCCGACAAGGCTGCAACAACAGAGGTAATGGTAAACACTTTATATACATACCGATCCTATGATTGGAGACTAAAAGTCACAAAAGAACCAAACCAAAATAATATGTCCACAATAGCCTCTAAGAGTCACTAACAATGCGAGGACACGACCCCAACTATTCCTAACTTTATAATAAAAAGTAAGCATCCTATGAAAGCTCTAAGAAGAGGTGGAGCTTACTAACTCACAGCTAAACTGGCTCCTAGTGGAGGGGTAATTCAGAATTCCTACCTGAACCTGCATGCACAAAATAAAATACAGCATCCCCAGGCAAATGGATATTAGTACGAATAAACAAGTACTAATATGTAAGACAGGAAGTAAAATAATAGATAACTGTAGTGAAAAGGGTAATACAAATACCACCTGTAACCAAAACTCAGATAACCTTCACGGCCAACACTCAACCTCCTAGTGATCAAATATGCATGGTATGCTCGATTAATTACATGTCGTGAATATATATATATATATATATGCAAATGCATAACATACCCAACCAAATGCTAGTAATGGTGGTCTTTTTCGGTAGCTATCCGGCATCATATTTGCCTACCTGTAGCCATCTGTACCATATACATATATATGATAATTTGGCAAATAGGCCCCATACATCCAATTATAGCTCGAAGTCCATGCATAACGTGAAATTTATGATATGAATATTTAATGCACATAGTAGGCTAACATGAATTCAGCCAATCTTGGCTCATTGGTATAATTATTCTCATATTATCGTAATCATTGTCATTTAACCAATCTTGGCTCATGGGATCTTATATGTATTTTGAATCAGTTTGGGAGCTTAACTCAGCATCTAGAATGAATCCTTAACTTTAAAAAAGTTCATAAAGGTGCTTCACATAATGCTTTGGTTCTATGTAAATTAGTAAAAGAAAGTATTTAAAACGAATCAAGTGCCTCAGTAGTTTAAATAAGAGCATTATACCAAAGATTATTGGAAATCAACGTGTTACTTTCTAAGTGCTTCAAATATGGATTTCGTATAGAAGAAGGACTGATTATGAAAACTACATCCCCCTCATAATCTACCATTACTTTAGTAACACTACGCCAAGAAGAGCAACACCTCAAACATATGGACGGGTAGTTAGGAAAACCAATAAATTGATATATAGATATTGAATGTCTAGTTGAGGCGAACGAATAGAATGCCAATCCAATATCATCATGAAAATAATTCAGCTACAAACCTAACGCAATATACAGAAGGTCTTTCTAACAATAGAATAGTAAAATATCACATTTGACGTTTTTGGAAACTTCCCAAATTTCATGCTAAAAGATGGGAATGAGCTTAGCCTTAACATACCTCTCTAACGATCATCCAATTGCCCAATATTTTTCACGAAAGTTATTCTTTACATCCTAGGCTTCGCAACAACTCTGCATATGTAGCTTACAAATACCTATAAACCATCCGTAATTGAGAAATAATGGCTAGACTTGCAACGAGGAAATGTCCGTAAAACTTCGTAAAAATGATCGTAAAAGAGCCCCAAGAATATTACCTGAACAAACCAGCTTTAACCCTTGAATAAACAGCAAGAACACCAATTTTTTTTACCATCCAAAAGTAGCTTGAAACATAGCTAATGCAAGGGGAGAATAATTGCAAAGTGTAAGACACACATTTATTGGCTTGGGGATGAATTTTAACAATAAAAATGCGAAGAATTAGTTAAATCACTTAGCGAACTTGTGGGAGCTTTTTCTTGAGCTTCATAACTATTTTGGGATGAAAATTCTATGTTTTGACTTTAAAATGTCGAGTTACCTGACTTATAAGTAGGCTTGTCCCGACTCGATTTCCAGCTCGGGCAGTCCCATTAAAACAATCATAACTTTTTATTTTGAAGTTGGATTGACGCACGATATTATGTGTTGCAAACTGGACACGCTGACCTTCAATTTGATAGTTCATGGACCTTCTAACTCTGTATGTTTTAGGAGATAAGTTCTAAGACATCTGACCCAAATTTAAGAAAGATTTCTTACTGAAGCTTACGACAACTTTTGCTAATCTTTAACTTGCAACTTTCTTGATTCCAAAACTTAACATATGGATTTTGTGCTATTAAAATACCCTTTAAAAAATCCATTATTTGCAAATTATACATTCGTAGTCCCATCCAAAAAGTAAGCTTAATTTAAAACTTCCAAAAAGGGGGAGGTTGCACTCGAACCATTTTTTAACCCTAAACATGTGCTTAGGAGATTTCTTTGACTTAAAACTTTATGTCCTTGATATTACCACTTATTGGTAGTCTTATTATCCTTAGGTTCTATCCAAAATCATAGATGTCTTATATAACATGTCACACTATATATCGTAGAAGACAAGAAATACGGGGTTTCACAGTCTCCCCCCACCTTAAGAACATTCGTCCGTGGATGGGCCAAGACAACCCTTAGTTGTATTAATATCTCCAAAAATGTGATTATTATGGATATACCTTTTATCCCTCCAAACCATAAATCAACTTATAAAAAATGCTAGCTATCAAGTTGAGCATAGCTATCCCGCAACAAACCATATAAATTACACTCCCAACTCATTTAAAATTTAAGTTACTGTAAAAAGATGACTGCTAATTTTTGAAATGCGAGTCACCTTAATTTGTAAATATTCGAGGATGCTTCTTCATTATTTTCTCTTCAGGTTCCCAAGTTATTTTGTCAATATTGTTGTTCTGCCATAGTACTTTCACGAACACCACTTCCTTATTTCAAAGCTTTCTCAGTTATCAACCTAAAATAGCCTCTGGTACCTCATCATAAGACAAGCATTTAGTAATGTGGATATCCTCAACATGAGTAATACGCAAAGGGTCTCCAATGCACTTCTGCAATATAGACACATGAAACACCGAATGGACTTCTCCTAATTCTGAAGACAAATCAAGCTACTATACCACCTTGCCAATTTTTTGAATAATTTTATACAATTCCACATACCTAGAACTGAGCTTACCATTCTTTCCAAACCACAATACCCTTCATAGATGATACTTTCAAGAAAACCCAATCTTCTACATCAAACTCTAAAACTTCTATCAACTTTGGGCCATATACAATTGGTCTCTAATAGGTTTCATTTTTCCCATTGCTTGATGAACTAGATTAGGGCCTAGTAACTTTACCTCCCTGATCTCAAATTAATCGATTGGCAACCTACACCTTCGCCTGTATAGTGCTTTATAAGATGCCATTTGAATGCTAGCTTGGAAGCTGTTATTGTAAGTGAACTTGATAAGAGGTAGATGATCATCCTAGCTTTCTTTAAAGTGTAGTAGGCATGTAACATATCCTCAACGGTCTGAATGGTATGCTTTACCTGTCCATCAGTTTGTGGATGAAAAGTGGTGCTAGGATTTACTTGAGTGCCCAGACCCTTCGGAAAAGACTTCAAAAAATGTGCTATGAATTGAGCCCCTCGATCTGAGATAATAGATAATGAAGCTCCATGAAGGCAAACAATCTCTTAAACGTAAATCTTAGCATAATCCTCCGCTAAATATATCATTCTTACTGGCAAGAAATGAGCAGATTTTGTTAGCCTATCAATAATTACCCAAATAAAGTCATACATACGTGGAGTACAAGGAAACCTAGTGATGATGTCCATTTATCATGTCCCATTTCTGTAACAGAAGCTTAATATACTGAGCTAGGCCTCTAGATCTTTGATGTTCTATTTTAACTTGCTGACAGTTCGGACATTGGGCTATCATTTATGCAATATCCATTTTCATGCCATTCCCCCAATAGATTGTCGAAGGTCCCGATACCTTTTTTGTTGCTCAAGGGTGGGCTGAACATCTGAAATAATGGGCCTCAAAAGGTTAGCATGGAGTCCTCTAATGTTTGGCACACAAAAGCAACCCTGGTATCTAAGGACTCCATCTCTAGTAAGCTCAAATAAAAGATGTTGTTGTTATGAAATACTTTCCCTCAGTGTCATAAGCTCAGGATCCTCGCGCTTTTGCTCGTTGCTTCAGTGAGAAAGGAAGATTCCACTGTATTTTGAACAATTACAGCTTCATTCTCCGCATCTACCAATCACACTTGCAAACTAGCTAGCTGACATAAGTCTTCTATCATTTTAGCGTAATTAACTTTAACATGACTTAGAGTTCCCATGGACTTCCAGTTAAGTGCATCAGCAATAACATTAACTTTACGGGGATGGTGTAAAATGTCAAATCATAGTAATTTAGTAATTCTAGACACCTTCTTTGTCGTAGGTTCAACTCCTTCTACTATTCGAGGCTCTGGTGGTGGTAAAAACATTAATATGAACACCGTAGAGATAATGTTACCAAATCTTAAGGGCAAAAACAATTGTGGTGAGCTCAAGATCATGGGTAGGATAGTGTTGTTCTTGTTTTCACAATTGTATAGAAAGGTATGTGATATTTCTACCATGTTGCATAAGAACACAACCTAAGGCAGTTCTCTAGGCATCACAATGTATAATGTAACCTTTGGTGCCATTCAGAAGAGCCAAGATAGGTGCGATGATAAGCCTTTTCTTTAGCTTTTGAAAACTATATTGACATACTTCAGTCTACTGAAACTTAGCTCTATCAAATTCAAGGGTGTTAGCCCAGTTATCACTGCTTCGATCTTCTGGCCATCGACCTTGATGCGATCGCTAGTAATAACATGACCAAGAAAAGCTACAAAAGTTATCCAAAATTCACATTTGGAGAATTTAGCATATAACTTGTTGTCCTGGAGAGTCTGTAATATAGTTCACAAGTGGTATGCATGCTCAGCTTCTTTTCCTAAATATTGTCTTTGGAATATCTACATTCCTGACTCACAGTTGGTGGTACTGAGATCGCAATTCAATCTTTGAAAAACATTTGGCATCCTGCCCTTATCGAATAAGTCATCAATCTGTGGAAGAGGATACTTATTCTTAATAGTGAATTTATTTAGCAGTGTGTAATAGATACAAATCCATAAGGAGGCATCTTTCTTTCAGACAAAGAGCATTGGAGCACCACATGGGGATGTACTTAGCCTAATAAAGCCTTTATCAAATAAATCCTTTAGTTGTTCCTTCAATTCCCTTAGCTCTGCAGGAGCCATTCGCTAGGAAGGAATAAATGTAGGTTGCATATTGAAAAGCAAATCTATAACATAATCAATTTCCCTTTCAGGGGAATTCTTGGGAGCTTATTAGGGAATACCATCAGGAGTTCATTCACAATAGGGTCTAACGGAAAGGCCACTAGCTTCTTATCAATATCCCTAACCTGAATTAGATGCTATATTTAACCTTTAGCAATTATCTCCTGAGCCTTAAGGTATGAAATAAATTTACCCTTGTGTCAGGAAGCATTACCTTTTTATGCAAGGATGGGTTTACCTGTGATAACACCTTAAGATGCCTCTGAATTATATCAACTTGTGAGTGCATAAAAGCGATTCTAGCCACTGGTAGAACTTGAAATGTCCCCTCTACCTCTCTCTCCACCATGACCCTGAGTAGGCTGTGGACCTGGTCGGGGAGTACGAACTGAGGATGAAGAGGCTACAGTGGATCTTGAAGGCTGAGTTGTTGTACCTCTATCTAAAGTTGGGCACTAGCTAATAAAATATCTTGTTTTCCCACAATGGTAAGATGCACCTAAACCTTTCGTACACTGGCCAATATGAAGCTTAACGCATTATGTACATGGAGGAGTAGGTTGTCTCATTGATACAAAATGCTCCTATCAACGGCTCTCAGGATGGCCTGAACTCTGCCCCCAGTGCTGACTGAATGTAACAATCAAATCGCTAGCCTTACATCAGCGGTGGGAAACTACCTACTGATCGAGGTAGATATCGATAAAATGGAGGCCTAAAATCACCTTATGGCCCACTATAATACCCTATGGTATAAGCCCTCTTGTTCTTCTCCCTATCTCTGTAGGTATCTCAAATCCGATGAGAAAGGTCCTCTATAGTCTGAGCAAAAGGTTGTATACGGGAAATATCTATACCATTCTATAAAAAGGCTATAGTATAGTCTATAATCAAATGATCGCCCAAACCATCCGCATAATGATGAACTCTGACGCTTGTGGTACTTACAATATCTGGTGCATATGCAGCCAAAGAATTGAACCTAAGGCTATACTCCTTTACGGTCATACCCCCTGGCTCAAACTGATAAACTGGTCAAGACGGGCCTCCAAAACCTCTCGTGGCAAGTAATGGACTAGACATGCCTCAGAGATGTCCTCCCACTCTGTTAGCGGGGCATCAGCCCCTTTGGATCTATCCTATGTCTCGTATAATACTCTATACATTTGGTTCATAAAGACTTAGGGATCACCAGTGTGACTAGATCCTATTAAATATTGGAGGGGCTATGTGAAGAAACTCTCATACCTTGAGCTTTTTGTTTGATCACTTCTGTATGTGCTCTCGCCTCTAGTTGCCTTTCGTGAATAGAGACCATCCTAGTCAGTAGCTGAATAACCTCGCTTATCACCTCCTCATTCTCTGGTGGGGCTAGAGGTATTGGACAATCTTGGCCCTCAGTAGGTGTCGGTGAATTTGGTACTATAGATACTGGAGACTCCCTGTGTGCCTCTATGAGAAATTTATCCTCTTGACCCAGCAATGAATATCTGGTACCTTCACTCGGATCCAGATCTATCTTATGTATTGACATCTGCTGAGTATAGGCAGCTTGTTAAAAATTAAATACAAAGCATGATTTAGATTTATATGTTCCTATAACTTTTCTCTATAACATGATCTATTAAGTGAAAGAATCGTAACTATCCCTAAATGTCTCGTAGCGTCCAGAGTATAAGTATGGTGCACAACATACCCAAGCAAGACTCTACTAGAAACAGTTTTGTGGACTCCTTGGGACATGACCTACTTTGATACCATGTTTATCATGCCCCAAAAAGAGGGGAGGCGTGACTGGCACTCGATACCGTTATTGACCGAGTAAGCCACTAAGAATGCTAGTTAACTAAACTAGGGATGAAAAGATTGGGCAACATAATAACTAGAAAACTATGCCTAGACCGTTTAGGTCATGACCTAGTCAACAATAAATCATGTACATTAATATAGGTAAACGAAAATGATAATGTACGAGCTAGTCGACAAGGCTGCGACAATAGAGGTATGGGCACACACTATATACACATGCCAATCCTATGACTGGAGACTAAAAGTCGCAAAAGAACCAACCCAAAATAACATGTCCATGATAACCTCTAAGAGAGTCACTAACACTGTCGCGATAGGGCCTCGACTATACCCAATTGTACGACAAAAAGTAAGAATCCTATGAAAACTCCAAAAAGAAGTGGACCTTTACAACTCACTACTGAAATGAGCTCCTAGTGGAGGGTAAATCAGAATTCCTACCTGAATTTACACACAAGAAATAAAATGTAGCGTCCCCAGGAAAATAGACGTCAGTATGAATAAACATGTACTGGTATGTAAGGCAGGAAGCAAATTCATAGATAAATATAGTAAAAAGGTAATAGAAATACCGCTAGTAGCTGAAGCTCAGATAACCTTCATGGCTAACACTCAACCTCCTAGTGATCAAACATGCATGATATGCTCGAGTAATCACATGTCTTGAATACATATATATAGATGATACACCAAACCAAATGCTAATAAAGGTGGTCCTTTTCGATAGCTAATTGAAATCATATTTACCAACCTGTGGCCATCTGTACCGCATATATGTATAATCATTTGGGCAAATAGGCCCCATACATCCGATTATAGCTCGAAGTCCATGTATAATGTGAAATGTATAATATGAATATTGAGTGCACATTTAGGCCATAACATGAATTTAGACAATCTTGGTTCATTGGTACAATCATTCTCATAACATCACAATCATTGTCATTTAGCCAATCTTGGCTCATGGGATCTTATATGTCTTTTGAATCAATTTGGGAACTCAACATTAAGAATGAAGTATTGACTTTTAAAAAGTTCATAAAGGTTCTTCACATAATGCTTATACTTAATTACATGTAAATTAGTAAAAGAAAGTATTTAAAAAGAATCAAGTACCTTAGTAGTTTAAATAAGAGCATTATACCAGAGATCATTGGAAATCAGCGTGGTACATTCTAAGTGCTTAAAATATGGATTTAGTAATGAAGAAATTATGAACGCTACATTACCCTCACAATCTACCTTTACTTTAGTGAAACTACACAAGAAGGGCAACACGTCAAACATATGGATAGATAGTCAGGAAAATCGATAAATTGATATATTGATACTGAATGTCCAGTTTAGGCAAATGAATGGAGTGCAAAACCTAATATCATCATGAAAATAATTCAGCTGAAATCCAAATGCCTTTTACATAAGGTCTTCCTAGCAAAAGAATGGTAAAATGTCACATTTGACATATTGGAAACTTCCCAGATTTTGTGCTAAAAGAAGGAACGGAGTTTAGCCTTAACGTACCTCTTCAATTATCGTCCAATTGCCCATAGTTTATTCATGAAAGTTGTTCCTTACATCCGAAGCTTCGTAACAACTCTATATATGCAGCTTACACATACCTATAGACTGTCAGTAATTGAGCATTAATGGCCAGATTTGCAAAATAGTATTCACACGAGGAAATGTCAGTAAAACTTCATAAAAAAGATCTTAAAAGAGCCCAAAGATTATTACCTGAACAAACTAGTTTTAAACCTTGAATAACTAGCAAGAACACCAATTCTTTTACCATCCAAAACTAGCTTCAGACACAGCTAATAGGAGGGGAATACCGTTCCAAAGCGTAAGTCATGCATTTCTTAGCACGAGGACCAATTTTAACAACAAAAGTGTGAAAAACTTATGCATATCACTTAGGGAACTTGTGGGAGCTTTTTTTTGAGCTTCATAACTATTTTGGGATGAAAATTCTATGTTTTGAGACTTGAAAGGTCAAGTTAGCTGACATATAAGTGGGATTAATAGGACCCAGCCCATGCCCAGATTTCTAGCTCGGGCTGGCCAGATAAAATAATCATAACTTCTTATTTCGAAGTCGGATTGACGCACGATTTTGTGTGTTGTAAACTAGACTGGTAGACCTTTATTTTGTAGGTCATGGACCTTCTAAATTCTTATATTTTAGGAGATATGGTCTGAGACATGTGACTCAAAGTTAAGAAAGATTTCGTAATTCAGCTTACGATAACTTTTTCCATTCTTTATCTTGCAACTATCTTGCTTCCAAAACTTAACATATGAACTTTGTGCAATTAAAATACCCTTTAAAAATCTATTATTAGCAAATTATACATTTTTAGTCCCATCTGAAAAGTGAAACTTAATTCAAACCTTCTGAAAAGGGCGAGGTGTCACTCGAACCGTTTCTTAACCAGGAACATGTGCCTAGGAGATTTCTTTTTGACTTAAAAATTTATATCCTTGATATTACCACTTATTGGCAGACTTATTATCCTTAGGTTCTATCAAACATCATATATGTATTACATAATATGCCACACTATATATTATCGAAGACAGGCATCACGGGGTCTCATATCTTAATTCGATTCCCATTGTTAATGAGTTTCTCGATGTTTTCCCTAATAATTTGCTTGGAATTCCTCTAGTTAGGGAAATTGATTGAAGCGTTGATCTTTTGCCCGACACCCAACCTATTTTTATACCTCCCTATCGGATGACCTCGGTGGAGTTGAAAGAATTTAACGAACAACTGAAGGGCTTTCTTGATAAGAGATTTATAAGGAATAGTGTGTCACCATAGGGTGATTCTATATTTTTTGTGACGAAGAAGGATGGTCCACTATGGATGTGTGGATTATTAGCAAAAAATAAGGCAACTATCAAAATAAGTATCCACTTTTGAGGATCGATGAACTAATCAATCAACTACAAGGTGCAAGCAATTTGTCTAAGATTGATCTCTGGTCTCGATATTACCAATTAAGGGTGAAGGAAGATGACATCCTAAGACGATGTCTATAACTCACTATGGTCACTTTGAATTCTTTATTATGTCGTTTGGATTAACAAATGCTCCTATCACTTTTAGGGATTTGATGAATAGTATCTTCAAACTGTATTTGGAAATATTTTTGTGGTGTTCATAGATGACATATTTGTCTATTCATGAGATGTAAAGGATCATGAAGATCATTTGAGGATTGTGTTGCAAACATTGAGATGTAGACAACTCCGCGCCAACTTTAATAAGTGTGAGTTTTGGCTAAGAGAGGTGGATATTTTGGGTCAAATTCTTTTTGGGATGATATTAGAGTTGATCCAATGTAGACAAAGATGGTAAAGAATTGGCCGAAACTATTTTCTGTATCCGATAATAGAGCTTTTTAGGTTTTGTCGGATTTTATAGGAGATTCATTGAAGGGTTTTCTTCTATACACTCTGTCACGCCCTAAGCCAAGGGCCAAGATCTGACACAACGAATGGGAAATCGAATGGGATCCCAAAAAAGCCTCTTAATCATGCAAGCACATCCTTGGTTAGCGGAAGCATGAAAGAGCAACAAAATGTATAACACATAATATCTAAAGGAAATAGGACTTTGGACTCATACTATGGGGATGTTGTAGGGAAGAGGATGTGCATGAATCACGTAGCAAATAATTTCTAGGGGGCGAGTAAGTATGACTCACGCTAAGGGGCGATTAGGGACTTAGGACTTTCATGTCATCACCATCACCAAACATTTAACACAAGAAGGGAGTATGGACTAAGGGATGTCTTCATAATACAAAAGCATAAGGAGGCAAGCTCAATAATACATAACCATCACAATATCCAACAACACATCTAATAATGAATAGAGCGGGGGCTAAAACGTCTCCGTGCTCACCCTCAATAGGTAGTACCCAAAAGTAAATGTGTCTACACAAGACATGAAAGTAAGTGGGATCTTGTCCCCGGATGTGTAGGACTCAGCAAGCAAGCTTCAACTGGAACGTCTAGCCACATAGAGGAGGAGGATGACAAGGAGCTCCGGTTACTACATGGTTAGATCATGAAGGTAAAAGTATGCATTAGTACTTGGAATGTACTAAGAATGCAGGGTGCAAATGCAATGAAGAACATAAGACATGAGTAGTCAATATGCAAAATCTTAAACAATGAATATAGATTCAATATGTCGTGAGTGGTAAGTGCCTACCGGAACATGTATGGATAATTATCAAAAAACATGACATCATATGCATAGTGGGAAAGGATCATAACTGACATATGAGACCAAGTGGGCTACTACTTGGAATCTCGATGTTCTATCCACATCGAACAAGTAGTAGTCTACTTTGCCAAGGTAAACCTAACACTATCCTTAAAACATGGCCTTTTTAAAAAGTGCCACCATCTTACACCATAGCCTTTTTTGTGTGTTTTACATATTATCCTTGCCTTACAATATAGCTTTTTCGGTTGGTTCAATAAATATCCATACCTTACGACATAGCCTTTTTGGTAGGTGCAAGCCACGTTAAGGGATTAATGTCAAAAACCTATGATGGCACATAGTTATGGGACCACGGGAGACATCCAAGGTCCTCTCGGTGCTAGGTCACAATCCCAGGGAGTACTTGAAACATAATCATAGTTATAACATGCATAGTCTCAAAATATCTTAGTATCATTCTTGGAGTAGCTCACTAATCATAACTTGTAACACCAAAGTTAGAGCTTTACATAATACTTGTCATTCATATCATGCTCACGAGCATATCCCATACTTGTTAGCCCCCTTATTAGTCTCAATATGCTTATCATACATACCTTTCCACAAGGCATTCATGACTTAAGAACTTGGCATGTATTTTCAAATCAATTCATGGTGCGTACATATAAACAAGCTTGAAATTATGAAATCTGTAAATAAATTCCATGAGAGGAGTATAATAAGGTCCACAAACATTACCTGAAGTAACCCACCAATCAACATGAGGAAACTTGGCTAGGGCACCGTCAAACCTTAACATAAAGTTCATAAATTTCATGTGATAATGAATGACATGGTAGTGTAATAAAATGACCATCATGAAACACTTCATATTAATATCATAACAATGAGTTTCATAAAATCATCATGTATTACCATAACTTGAGAAAACCACAATGGACAATAGGGACGGTTGAGCTTGTGGAGGGATTAGGGTTAAAAGGCTGATACGGGGGTCCCTTGGAGGTCGTATGATATTGTATAAGCATAAAATGCTAAGATTTATGACAAAGCTACCCCTTTCTAAAATCAGGACAAACAAGTCTACGAGACCCCATTTACGACCGTAGATGGGGGTTTCGTCTGATAACTTTTGGAATTTTCAGAGACCACTTCTCCGATTCAGATTCCACAATATAATCTACAACTTATAGAAGAGTTTACAAATCATATGTTAAGTCGTAGATTGAACTTATGAGGTATTTCAAATTTCACCAAGTCTGGCCAGGTTCCACGAACCTACATACGGGCCGTACTACCTTCTACGACTTGTAAAGACCTCTTGTAAAGCTGTCAGTCAAATTTTGCAAAGCTTGTTTTCTTGCATTTTTTTATACTCCTTACATGTGGGGTCTTACAGCATCTCTTTTGACTAATTTGATCCAAAATAAGATGAAATTTCAGTGGTCCAAAATAGATGAAATGTGTTTTGAAATGTTGAATAATCGCGTTACTTCAACTTTGATTTCAACATTTTCAGAAGGTCCTGATTGTTTTGTTGTGTATTGTGATACCTCACATTTAGGTTTGTGTTATGTTTTGATGTAATATGGAAAAGTCATTGCCTATGCCTCAAGGCAATTGAAAGTGAACTAAAGGAATTATTTAACTCATGATCTTGAGTTGTTGGCCGTAATATTTGCATTGAAAATCTGGCAACATTATCTCTATGGAGTATGCTTTGATATATTAACAAACCACAAGAGTTTACAATATGTAGCCAAAAGAGATTTAAACCTAAGGCAAAGGAAATAGTTGGAACATTTGAAGGATTATGATATGAGTGTAATCTATCACCCCAGAAAAGCAAATATTATGGTTGATGCATTGAATAAATTATCTATATATAGCATTGCACGTGTTGAGAGCAAAAAGAAAAAGCTAGTTGAAGAAGTTTACCGCTTGGCTCGTTTGGGTGCGAGGTTGAATTGTTTGATTAATGGTCATGCGTTGGTGCAAAATGGGGTGGAATTATCTGTAATAGGGGAGGTAAAAGCAAAACAATACATGGACCCTACTTTGGTTTAATTGAAGAAGTTAGTAAGTGATAAGAAGGTAGAGGTCTTCTCACAAAGGGGAGATGGAGTGCTACGTTACCAAGGATGGTTGTGTGTTCCTAATGTAAATCGTCTAAGAGAAAAAATACTTGATGAAGCTCATAATCCTAAGTGTTCTATTTATCTAGGATCTACCAAAATGTACATAGATTTGAGAGAAATGTATTGGTGGAATGGCATGAAGAAAGGCATAGCAAGTGTATGATAGGGTGTGCAAATCAAAGATCGGGTGGTTTGGATCAAGATATTGAGATACCTACTTTAAATGAAAGGACGTGAATATGGATTTCATTATGAATTTTCCAAAGAGTAGAAAGAAATATAACTCAATATGGGTGGTCGTGGAAACTGCCCACTTTTAACGGTGAAGACTTCTTATGGTGCTGAAGATTATGCTAGGCTCTACATTTAAGAATTTGTTAGGTTGAATGGAGTACCATTGTCTATTATATGGTATAGAGGTGCTTAATTTACTTCTCATTTTCAGAAGTTATTCCAAAAGGGGCTTGGTATGAAGGTGAAGCTAAGTACTGCATTTCATCCTCAAATGGATAGACAAGCCAAAACAATGATATAGATATTGGAAGATATTATGAGGGATTGTGTCTTTCATTTAAGGGAAGTCGGGATGATTACTTACTCCTTATTGAATGTTCTTATAACTAAAGTTTTCACTCAAGTATTGAAATAGCCTCGCTTGAAGCCTTATATGGTAGAGTAGATCACTGGCGGGATGATTTAAGGTTAGAGAGATGCCCTTGATTGGACTAGATGTGGTACTTGATGCCATGGAGAAAGTGAAGGTCATAATGGAAAGGTTAAAGGTTGCACACAGTCATCAAACGTCATATGCAGATGTTACAAGAAGGGATCTTGAATTTAAGGAAGATGATTGGGTGTATTTGAAGGTTTCACTAATGAAAGGTGTAATGTATTTTGGTAATAAAGGCAAATTGAGTCCTAAATATATGGGACCTTATCAGATCATGAAAAGAATGGGAAAGTTAGCTTATGGGCTAGACTATGGAGTTAGTATGGTTTAACCGGTGTTTCAGGTGTCGATGTTGAGAAAATGCATCACTAATCCTACTTTACTATTCATTGAAGGACATGACTATTAAGGAAGATTTAACCTATGAAGAAGTACCGATTGAGATTTTAGACTAGAAGAAATTGATAAATAAAGAAATTACATCGGCTAACATACTATAGAGAAACCAGCAAGTTGAGAATGCCACTTGGGAGACTGAGGTGGACATGATTAAATGATATCCTTACCTCTTTCCTTCTATTCAAGCCTAAGGTACCTAATAAGACCTATTCCTCAAACAATTCTCACGTATAAGTATTTCCCTATCATATTGCATGTATGCTTGATCATGGAATCGTTTTAAATGATGTTTGATATATAAGTTTGATGATTTTATAAAATGATGATTAAGTTGCATTTTGGATATATGGTATGATAATGGTTATCCTTCTACTCTACTCAAGCGTGATTCTATCTCATTCGAGGACGAATGATCCCAAGGAGGAGATATTGTAACATCCACATGTTGTGAAGGCCTGGAAGCTGAAAGTCAGAGAAACTTGAACTGACTTGGTCATGCGAGCCAGTTCATGGCTCGTGGATAGGACCATGGGTTGGAGGAAGGTCTTGTAGACTTAAGTCTAGAAAAGATAGAAAATCATGGGATTTTGAAAATGGTTCCACATAGAATGGATCATAGATGGAACAATGCCCTATACAAAGGGTCATGAAAGGAGCTCTAAAGAACTTCAAAATTTTCTAAGGCTGAGAAGGTACTTGATGATGTTCACGCTCCAATAAGAAAGCGGTTGTTGTTAGGAATTAACCTAGTCGAGGTTAGGGTCCACTGTAACAGCCCGGACCCACACGTGCATATATTGTCCGCTTTGCCAGCCATGGGTCGCCCATGCACCAGCGCA
>JAPFFP010089247.1:0-21159 GCA_026153255.1 Solanum medicagineum
TTAAGCGTTAGACGCACGTATGGCCCATTAACACAAGATTCAAGCACTTTTGAAATTTAGCGTCACTTGCCCCTTTTCATATCATGTTTCCTTTGAATTGTACCAATATTGTAAGGTGTGGGGTGTTACAAAGTCCTTGATGTTATTCCAAGCCTTATGTTTCAGCCCCATATGTCATTCATATGCATTCATGTTTAAGTTGGCAAGCTATGATGATCTTACACTTATGCTGGGATTTTGAAAATGGTGTTTTAAATGTAATGTTGCATTATTGTTGGTGTTGATTTGTTCATGATCACTCCTCTCATGTATGTCTCCTTTACATTCAGGGAGGAATGTTCCCAAGGTGGAGATATTGAAACGACCTAAAAAAGTGCAAGAAACTGTGCCTCAAAAGTTCCCAGAATTGTAATTTCTATTTATCTAAAAATTTGTGCATTATTTCAAAAATTTGACTTCACATTTTTGTTCCGGGAGTCAAATTGAGTGGGAAATTGGTCTAACCCGAACTTTAGAGTGACCGTATCAATATTCGTAATTTGCAAAATGTAGATTCCAGAATGTACTCCGCAATAATGGCACGACGCGCCATTGTGTATTTTTGAGCATTTTTCTATTTCCGGGTACAAGGCTTTGAGTCTTGCGCCCAAGAGTTCCCATGCGTGAAAATACCTATACTTAGCTTTATTTCACCTTCATATCATACAAGACATTCCCTAATACTTTGTCAAACACTTGGACTAATGCTTCATCGAAATTCAAGTGTCCCAAAATCATTCCGGATTTCAAGAAACTCATTCAAGCTTCAAGCTCTCACTTAAATCTAATTCAAGATTATTTATGTCGTTTAAGACCATCGAGCCTCCTACATCAAGCCAAGTTCAAAAGAAATTTAATTGGCTACGTTTTACATAAGTACTGGTAGGAGGGTCAACTTTAAAGGGGCATATCTCTTAGCACACAAAGAACGGGGCAACCCACAACCAACCAAATCAAAGCTTTTTGATTTAGCTTTCCAATCCACTTGGTTTTACCTTATTTAGAGTTCGGATGAACAACTTATGCCTATTACCGTAAAACTTGTATGTGTAGGGGTATATATGGGTTTTTTCCAAATTCCACCTCATTAATGTCATTCCATAAAATTAGCCATTTCTATTGGTATTTTGGAAATTCCTATGCTATCTTAACACCTGCTAATGATCTAATCCTATTCCAAAAGATCAAATTCCCTCCTTCCAATTGGAATACACTCTCAAATCCTCACAAGAGCCTCCATCAAAACCCCAATACAAATTCAAGCAAACTTAAGACCAAGCTTTTTATTCCAAGACCCACTTCCAAACTTAAAGTCTTTCACTAATCAATTTCAAGAAATTCAAGGTCTAAGTTATGTGGAGTTCATTTATGGGTACCTTTCTCCCATGAAGCCCAATCTTCCATTTCTATGAAAATTACATGTTTCCAAGTTGCGTTGCTTATGTGTATTATTCATTAGAGATTATGATCATATATTATATTGGGATTTCATAAAAGTTTTATTGAAAATACATGATTACTCATTTTTAAGTCTATACCATGAGATGATTTACCTATTATGATTATGCATGTTTTAAGCTATAGAACTATGATCTCTTTTGATATTTGATGAGGGCTTTCAATATATTTTGCAAGATTGTATTACCAAGTATTGGTGGGCTATTTTACTTCAACTTTTCTTGCATGATTTCATCCATAAATTACATGGTTTTACACTAGCACCACATACTCGCCAAGTGCTTGATAAAATGTCTGGTTGGTTTCTTGAGGAATTGAAGGTCCAAAGTATGAGATATGATATGAATGATGTTATGATGATGAAAAGAGCTTATGTATATGCTATAATCTATATAAAGTGTTGCATTAGACCATGCCCAATCCGGGGGGAGTAAGAGCCCGGATAACCTAGATAAGGATTTGTACTCATCAACATAGTGAAGGGTTTGTACTTCTCCAACTGGGTAATGGGGTGGCATCATCACTAACCTAGATGGGGGTCTGTACTCATGAACCTAGTGAAGGTTTTTTACTTCTCCATCGGGGTGATGGGGTGGCATCATCACCAACCTAGTGAAGGGTTTGTACTTCTCCACCGGGGTCATGGGGTGGCATCATCACCAACCTACCAAGGGGTTTATACTCTGGAAATCTATCTTGGTCTCTTCTAAACATATGATATGCTATATAAGCATGTGTTATTTAAGCATATTTTACTTATGCATTGATCATACATGCCATATTGCTATATTATTCCTATTGCCTATTGTTATGCATTTTGATTATGATGCCTATCTCTTGTTGCGTTGCATCCTACATACTTAGAACATTAAAACGTACCAACGCATATTCTTTCCTACATGATATGACCATGTAGGTACCAGAGCGCTCCTCCACGTGGCTAGTTTGGTGCTACTCAAGCTAGTTGGTAAGTCCTCCACTTCGAGGACTTTAGTCTATGTTTTTCTTATTATGTATTGACACACTCTTCTTTATTTTCCCTTTTTACTATGAGGGTGATCCTGGTTGATTTGTCTTGCCCCCTGGCTCATATCTACGTATTTGAGGTGTTTGTTGGACATGCTATGTATCTATGATATGAGCTTGACTCTTTGTCTCTTGATTATGATGGTATGCAAGCCTTCCCCTTAGTCCCATTACCCCTATTTCTACTCTTTTATGTCATTTACATGCTTCCACAACCAATGATGTGTAATGGTAAGTTAAGAGGCTTGTTTGGGGACCCTTCGGGCTCCCCGTACGCCGTGTCACTTCTAGGCCCTATTTTGGGTTGTGACAAGTTCAAGCGGCATTTCTCAACCAGTTCTTTCCTATTGAGCTAAGGGAGGTGAAGATGATGGAATTTATGAATCTTAAATAAGGGTCCATGAGTGTGATGGAGTATGCCCTCATGTTTAACCAACTCTCCAAGTATGCTCTACAATTGGTCACCGACCCTAGGTCAAGGATGAACAAATTTGTGTCGGGTGAATCCAACTTAATTAATGAGGAGTGTCATACCGCCATGCTAGTAAGGGGCATGGATTTATCTAGGCAGATGATATATGCCGAGAAACTACAGGGAGAAAAGCTTAGAAGGAGAAGGGTTGGTGAGACCAAGAGGTCTCGATTTGAAGATGGGTTTCAAGGCTCTAAGGGCGGCTAGTTCCCTCAAGGCCACAAGTTCCCAGAGAAAGCGTCATCTAATGCTTCCAGCAAGTGGTTTACCAATGATAGGGTGCCTAATCATAGATTCTAAGGTGGCAATGGAGGAATGGTAAAACCTAGATGTTCCCGGTGTGAAAAGAATCATAGTGGTCCTTGTCTGAGAAAATCAAATGCTTGCTTTGGTTGTGTTCAAGTTGGCCATAAGGTTGTTGATTGTCCTCATGCTAAACCCAAAGGTAGAGATGGTCGTCTTCAAGGCCAAGGTGTTAATGCAAGTCAAAGGGGAGAGAAGGCCAACAAAGAGGTGCTCCTCGGGAAAATAGATTCATTACAAGAAAGTAGGTCTTTAACCAAGGGAAATTCCATCGCTAAAAGTATAAATCCGGTCGTTAAAAGATCCATCGTTAAAAGTATAGCGACCAGATTATTTTGGTCAATAAAAAGCTTTAACGATGACAAAAATTAGGTCGTTATACCTATTTTCATTAACCAAAATTTTTCTTCACTAATTGATATTCTAGTTATTAAAAAAAATAAACAAGTCAGGTGCACTTCCGGGGAAGGGCAGAACACAAGGATCTATTGTACGTAGTCTTGCCTTGTATGTCTGCCAGATAATGTTACCAAGGTTTGAACCTATAGCCTTCTAGTCACACGACAAAAATTTTACCAATTACTCCAAGGCTCCCTTCAGTTTTAGTTATTCAAACCTTAATTACAACCATAAATTAGATTACCAAAAGTGCGCAGACACACACATACAAGTACTTGCACATATGAAAACATACAAATTGATTATATTCATATTAAATTTCATAGTAATTATAAAGAATAATCTTATGTATCATTACAAAAATATAGACATACAAATTGTATGATATTATATTTTTTAACTCTTAGTAAAAGAAAAACTAGAATATCTTTTCTTAAATATGAAATCCATTCTTCCTGTGCTTCAAAAAATTTTCTTTGCTTAAATTTCTTTACACTTCTTTGAGCATGAGTTCTTCAAAATGCATGGTCTATGAAAAGACAATATAAAAACTTCATGTAAGCTTATTAATCATACTCCTAATAATTAATATCTTCTTTTTTTTTTCGCAAAATCAAAGATTAACTACAGTGAGATATAAACTTTGTTTCTATTCTCACAATCAAATAAAAAGAAAGTTGGGCTTTCTAATTCTAGACATAAAGTTGTTTGTTTTGTATTTTGCACCTTAAGTTATTCACTTTTTGCACATTGGTTCATGGATAAAACCCCCCAAGTTCTTTTACTTTCACTTGTTCTACTAATAGTATTCACCTAATATAAATAATTCAATATCATTAAAATATTTTGAGATACAAATCAATTATATTATCTTAAATTTTAAATAACAAAAAAAAGTCACAATCTCTTAATTAGCAGTTGATTATATGTCATGTAAATCTAGCTTTTTAAATTATTTGTTTGTAAGATTTCACTTTATACTTTTGTAATTCCAACAAATGATTTTTCTTTGTACACCTGTTAATTTCACAATCAATAATGAAAAAAATCAACACAATATATATTTTTTATTAAAAAAAGTTATTACTGAATACTGATTCTTAAGTCTATTGATTGAGGTAATTTGCAAGTGGAGAAACATCTATCCTCTTGAAAAAATTACTTGCTACTCAAATTTATGTAACATTTCTAACTTTAATTAATCTCATAAGTTCATAGTTATTATTTAATATTATTACTTCTATTTTTAAAAATTTTTTGTTTCATATAATTTTTTGCTTTGAGCTACTTCCTCTTGCATCTTTAAAAAGGTCAAGTAAAGATGAATAAATTGTCTCTCAAAATAAAAACATATATAGAAACTATATCAAGAAAATATTTAAGTTAAAAAAATTGTGCCAAAAAGATTGTAACTAAATGCTTTTTCAATATTTTAAAATATTATAAGACTGATGGATAGAGTAATTAGAAAACAATACATTAATTTTTTTTTATTTTTATTAAACTTTTTTTTATTATGAAATAGCCAAAATTCTAAAAGGTGGAGGATTCTTATCATAATGATGGAATGATTAATAAAACACCACTTGTTATACTTATAACACGATTTGGTCTGATATCTTTGCACGCATATTAATTAAAATATATTTTTACATGCTCATATAAGATATCATATGTGTAGAAGAGACTAAGCTAGCTATTCAAGGTACAAATCCCTTTGTTGTTGTGTGGTATAAACCCCTCACATGGTTGATGATAATCACACCTTATCAACACGGTAGCGAAGTACAAACCCCTCATATGGCTAATGAGTAAAAACCCCCACCATGGTTACGTGAGCTCTTATCCCCCCGGATCGGGTTTGGTCTAATGCAACACTTTATATAGAGTACAACATATACGTAAGCTCAATTCATAATCATATAGTCATTCATATCATATCTCATGCTTTGGACCTTCAAATCCTCAAGTAACCCCATCCGGACATTTTATCAAACACTTAGAGTGTACATAATACTAGTATAAAACCATGAAATATAGAGATGAAATCAAGCAAGAAAATCCATTGTAAAACGATCAATTAACACCTTGCAGCACTCTCAAGCAATATACATCAAAACCCCTTCTCAAATCCTACAATAGATTAAAGATTTATAGCTCAAAACATGGAAAAATAGTCACAGCTGTACAGAGCTTCAACATGGTTTGTAGTGAATTTCATAATAACCAAGACCCATTTGTAAATCAACTTTAAATCATGCAATTTGAGTAAAAGGAGGCTTGGGTATCATGGGTGAAAAGAACCCATGAAAGAAACCCACACACCTTGGCTTAGAGATGAACTTGACGAAAATTGGAGACGGGGACTTAAAGTTTGAAGAAGAACCTTGAAGGAGAACCTTAGCTTGGGATGAAGGTTTGGGACTTGAGTTTAGGTTGAGAAAATATGACTAAGTGTTTCAGCGAATACTGGAAATGTTTTAGGTAATATGAGGGTGAAATAAGGCTAAGTATGGGAAAAAACACGTTTGGGGACACTTAGGCCCAAGATTTAGAAGTCTTAGACCGAACTAAAAAAAACAGTCCCTAAAATGTATAGGGGCGCGTCGCGGAGGCAACGCGAAAACCCCACTAGAAATTGACATCTGGGAATTTCATAATTGCTAATATTTCACTCTTAAATTGGGGTTAGACCCTTTGTCACCTAATTTTGACCCCCTGAACTAGAATATGAAGTAGGATTTTTGAAATAACAAATGAATTTTGAGATATATAGAATTTAATATTTCGGGCATTCCGAGGTACGTTTTCGGGCACTTTTTGGAATCGTTTCAATATCTCCCCCTTGGGAACATTCGTCCCCAAATGTAAAAGAGACACACAAGTAATTTGCAATACCACCCTCATGATTTGCAGTACCACACTCAAGTGATTCACATGCTCTTCTTCACTCTGGGAATAAATCACCAAAAACATGTCATGGTAGGTTTAAAGACCCTATTCATGAGATCCATAAATATAGACGATGAATTAGTCAACCGAAAATACTTAACCACAAATTCAAAGTTACCATACCTCGTCAGAAAAGTCATCTCGGAAATATCACATTCCCTCACCTTTACTTGGTAGTATTCAGACTGGAGATCAATCATACAAAAGTGAATAGCCCTTTGTAGTTGATCAAAAAGGTCATCAATTCTAGGTAGCAGGAACTTGTTCTTTATGGTAACCCTATTAGGTTGTTGGGAATCAATACACATTCTAAGAGAACCATCCTTTTTCTTCACAAATAATACTGGTGCACCCCAAGGTGACTTACTAGGCCTTATGAAACCCTTTGCCAACAAATCTCTCAATTGATCCTTCAACTCCTTCAATTCTGCTAGGGCTATATGGTAAGGGGAATGGAAATGGGTTGTGTTTTGGGAAGGAGAACTATACCAAAGACTAATTTTCTTTTTGGAAAAACACCGGGAAGCTCATCGGGAAAGACATCAAGAGACTCATTGACCACTAGAACCAACTCAATAGTAAGGACTTTGGACTCAACATCCCTAACCCTCAAAAGATGATAAAGGCAACCCTTAGAAATCAACATTTGGGCTTTAAGACAAGAAATGAATCTACCCTTGCCCACTACCTCACGACTTCCTTACTCAAGGAAGGGCTCATTAGGGAATTGGAATTTAACCTTACCGGTTCTACAATCAATGGAAGCATAATATGCATGTAACCAATCCATCCCAAGAATGACATCAAAATCCACCATATCTCAATTCAACAAAATCGCAAGGCAAGACTTTATAAAATATGAACATGGGACGATTCTTATAGACTCTTTTAGCAACAAGTGGACTAACCAATAGGGGTTAACACTTCATAAGGTTCACACAATAAGTCAGGATTTACATGATGCTTTTTGGAAACAAAAAGAGTAATGAAAGAAAGAGTGGTACCCATATCTATCAATGCATACACATCATAATCAAAAACCTTTAACATACTGGTGCTGACATCGGTCATCTTAACCACCCTTGCCTTCCTTGAAGATCGTAGAGCCTATTTTGCCTTGGAGTACCCCCTTGTTGGCCTCCTTTTGCCCTTGGACCCGCATTAGCACCTTGGCCTTAGGACGACCATATCTACCTTTTGCCTTGAGCATGAGGACAATCAACAACCTTGTGACCCACTTCATCACAACCATAACAAGCATTAGAGTTTCTCTAACATAGGCCACTATGATTTCTACCACATCTTTGGCACTTAGGATTAGACACTCCCCCATTAGCATATTGGAATTTTTGATTATCATTAGCAAATCTCTTATTAGGAGCATTGGAAGACCCTTGGCCTTGGAACTTGTGGCCCTGAGGAAACGGGCCACCCTTAGAACCTTGGAAACCACCTTTAAATCGAGCCATCTTAGACTCACCACTTCTGCTCTTTCTAAGCTTTTCAATCTCTAGTTGTTCGGCAAATGTCATGTGCCAGGAAAAATCCATATCACTCACTAGCATAGAAGTATAAAACTCTTCATTAACCAAGTCGGACACTCCCGACATAAATTTGGTCATTCTTGCACTAGGGTCGACCACCAAATGAGAAGGATACTTGGAAAGCTTGTTGAACTTGAGGGCGAACTCACTCACACTCGTGGAACTTTTCTTAAGGTTCATAAATACCATCATCATAACTTCTCTTATCTTAATAGGAAAGAACCAGTTGAGAAATGCGACTTTGAAGTCCTCCCAAAGAATAGCATCATTATCTCTCCACTCCAATTTCCCCTGGGTGAAAAAAATTTAGGCCACACCTTTGAGTTTGTAGGCTGGTAACTCCTCTTTCTCCTCCGAATTGACCCCCATGATAGATAGCGCCCTATACACCTCATCATAGAACTCTCGGGCATCCTTTTCTGGCTTGGATCCAAGGAACTCCGATGGATTCATTCTTGTGAAGTCCCTCACCCTTGAGGCTAGAGTGAAAGGGCTTGGGCTACTTTGTTCATTTAGTTGGTCATAGGACGGGCCAAAATTGTGATAGCACCTCACAGCTCTTCTTGGGCTACCCCTCTATCTCGAGGAACTTGAGGAATGAGATAGGCCAGTTGCTCCTGGGAGTACGGGCTCTCCTTAGTCTTCACCTTGGAATTGCCATGATCTAGACGGAAACAAGAACATTTGTTAGGGGAAAAGCCTTATAGTTACACCTAAAGCATGATATAGACCATGAAGAAGTGAAACATTTACTAAAACACCTCATAGCCTCCCATTCAAAGTTATGACGCGCTTGATGTGCTGTCAAAATATAGCATAGTTAATGCCTAAAACAAGGGATCTTGTGAGTTTTTAATGCGACTTTTGATGGGTTTTATGTGTTTTTGTGTTGTTAATGCAGAAAAGTTAGGTTGGCGTGATTTTGAAGAAATATTGCAGATTTGCTGAAGCATAGGAAATATGAGTTCACCTACAAGTTGTAGCCCAAGTTACGAGTCATAGAGTGTTATCGTAGCAAGAAACAGAGATAAAAAAATCAGAAATCTGCTAAGTAGAGGTCAACCCTATGAAGCCATCCTATGAGTCCTAAGCCTAACTACGACTCGTATAGGTGTACTTGTAGCAGGAAATAGAGAGCCCAAACTTTGGATCAACAACTGAAGGTGTAGACTGTGCGAGGAGCATATGAGTCGTAGCCGAAACTATGACTCGTACCAGTGGGTCATAGTAGTTGAGTCCAAGATGCCAAGAACCTGATACGAGACCCCGATTATGACTTGCAGGTTACCCTACGAGACGTACCTGTGAGGCGTACCAGCTGCCAATTATCTTTTTTGTGTGATTTTTAGGGTTAAACATGTAACTACTATAAATACTTTAAGTAAGGTTTTATTTTAAAATGAAAATGAACGAGATTCTATTTGAGAGACATTGAATGTGGCTTTGAATATTCTCTCAAGAAGATTTTAGAATTGTAGCAAAGTTCTTCATTTTTCTCTTAGAAAACCCAATTATGGGGCTTGCAAATATTGCTTTGTACTTATTGTCAATTTATCAGGCTTGTAGTTTGCAACTTGTGGTGCCTTCAATCTTTATTGCTTTAGGTAAAATTCTCAATCATGTCCTGTATTTGCATTTTCATTGGTTTTGCCTTATCCATGAGTAGCTAAGCACCCACAACTTGGGTTTATGGGAACAATGGGTAGTTGACTTGAGATAATATAGGTTTCTGCATTTCTATGGTTGGGGTTTTGCATGTATTGTCTATTTCTCTTCATTAAGATTGTTGTTTAATTTCTCTAACCTTTTTGTATTCTACACTTGTACTCCTTCTCCTTTATGTTCTAAATAAAGAAATCTTGTAAGGATTCCATTTTATTCTGAAAGTTTCATATTTTAATTATCTTAATTTATTTTATATCTGATCCTTTCCCATTTGGTATCAGAGCCATGATGGCTATATCTGTGCTTAGCATGAGCAACTAAGCGCATATACTGTCCGGAGCTTAAGCTATGGCTAAAGGCCACTCCATTATCAGATAATTCCAGTACTTGGGCAGGTCAGTCGCGAAAGTGTTGTCTAAGTTGTTATGCCAATAAATGGAAGAAGTATCTCCAAATTATTTTTAAGTATTAAATCTTATTATCATGTTTTATACTTGATCTACTTTGAATGAGGTACTTATTTCTCTCTAAGATGTGTGAGGTATCCGAGAAATATCCGGACCATATGTTGGCAAGCCTGTCCCTGTGGTCCTAGTTAGCCGTGGTAGGCATTTGTTGTGACCCTTAGGTGTTCCCATAGCCAACATAACTCTAGAGAGAGAAGAGGTAAAGCCAAGAGGACATGTAGATCTGCATGGACCCATGATAATTAGATCTAAAACTTAATTATAATATGGTATATGATATTCTAGTATTTGCATAACCTGGTTGTTTGCTGATAAGTGGATTTGTCTGAATGCTTTAGTATAAGTTCCAGGACAGTATCCTTTGAAAATGAATCAAAATATTTTGAATTCTGTTAACCTTTCTTCTAGGGCAACTCAGATTGCTAAAACTGAATCTAGTTTCTAATTAGATCTAATCCTTAAAAATAATTTGGAGATACTTCTTCCAATAATTGGCATAACAACTTGGACAGCGCTTTCGCCACTGACCTGCCCAAGTACTGGAATTATCTGATAGTGGAGTGGCCTTTAGCCATAGCTTAAGCTCCGGATAGTATATGCGCTTAGTTGCTCATGCTAAGCACAACTACAATCATCATGTCTCTGATACCAAATGGAAAAGGATCGGATATAAAATAAATTAAGATAATTAAAATATGAAACTTTCAGAATAAAACGGAATACTTACAAGATTTCTTTATTTAAACATAAAGGAGAAGGAGTACAAGTGTAGAATACAAAGGTTAGATAAATTTAGAGAGTGGGAGAGAGTGTCTAAAAATTTCAGCTACCTTCTATAATTACAATCGAGAGTCTTTTATAGACCTCTAAAAAGTTAAAGTATCTAATGCCTTACAGATGGACGACTGTGATCTTGTCGACAGAAAAAGTGGGGTCCTTACTAAAGGCTTAAAGAAAACGTGTGAAAGGATAAGATTCCTTTCACAAAAGTCAAAAAGGACGGGTCAGTATTGGCTGACAAAGAAAAGTAATACATGGATAGGTGGGCATTCCCATCAAGAGAGAATTAAAGTTCTCTCAGAGGTAGGACCTTATGTCCTTAACACCGTCCCCACTTAGATTCCTTGCTAGAATAGTAAATTGTCCTTTGTGGAACAACAACTCTGGTTCTTTGAACCTCTACTGTTCACCAAGGGTCAAATTTTCTATCCGTAACAGGCGTCCAGGTAGGACTGTGCTATTCCCTTAGGGTTGCACATATCACCATTGTCTGATTCCTCTGATGAGGTTGCTTCTTCGAGGAGCTGGAGCGGAGTAGCCTCATCCTGCCTGTCGATGTCTAGAAGTGCCTGCTGGAGCTTCTTCTTGATATCTGCTTTGGATGGCTTGGGAGGTGCAGTTTTAACTGGGGATTTACCTTTGCTAGTAGTCGGTGTTTTGGGCTTTGGAACCCATCCTTTAACCTTTATTTCTTTGGCTAAGTATCGGATCAAATCAAACTCGGCAATAGTGAAATCCCAGCTGATAACATAAGAAATCCTCTTCTGGGTGAAGTATTTGCACCTTTTGATGTGCAGGGGCAATGTAGAGATCTCCTGCTTCTTCTGAAAATCATCAAACTGCTGCAGGAAATGCTGTGGGAGGTTTTCGAGCTTTCCTCCGAAAGTTTTCCACCAGTCGTAGAACCATCTAGGAATAGTGGACTTGACCAGTTCGGGACTGTATTTGACAAACTATGTATGGCTAGGTCTAAGGTACATAAAGTTGAACCATGCCTGCTTGTAATTATACCAGTTATAGGTCTGGGGCCTATGCATCATACTCAAGGGTTTAGAAGTAAGGAGATGATCAGCATGCCACTCAAAAGGTGACAGAATTTTCTGAATTGTGAATTCAGAATACTGAATAAATTCAGAATCTCTTTCACTAAAAACATGTTCAACTTCAATGGAGTCCGTATCAACAAGAATGGCCTTGTAGTAACGGCGAGTATGAATAGGGTCAGAACAGTCTGTGTAGTTCTTGTCATTGTAGCAAGGTTTAATTAAATCTTGAACCCTGCCGGTTTCAATGTCCTTATCCAGGGCTAGAATCGTGAATACTCTAGTTGGTAGGTATTCAAAAGTTTCGGGGGTTTTAGCAGGTTGATATTTGGGTTGGACCTTAGGATCAACAGCTTGTGCAAAAGATTCAGGGATCTTCATTTCATAATTCTTGTTGGTTTGGACCTTTGATGATGAGCCGGATGAAGGTTCAGGTGTTGGGCTTGAGATTTTTGGGACGTCTCCTAGGACGGCATATTTTTTTTGTGTTGGGATTTGGCCCGGAGAAGGTAGAGGGGAGAAGGAAGGCCTTACTTGGGCTAGGCCTGTAGGAATGAAAGGTCTACCAGATGAAACCTGCTTTTCAGGTTTTACGTTTTTGAATGGAGAGTTGGGCCTGGACGGCTTCATGACCCTGTAAAAATTCACGGGTTAAGAAATCCGGAAGGGAATTATTTTCTCCTTTTATGAATTCAATTTCAAAATCAAAGCTAGACAGTAGAGCTTGCCATCTAGCAAAAACTTGTTTTGACACAAGATTTTTAACATCTTTTTGTAAAATCTCCTTAGCAGACTTGCAATCAACTCAGAGTAAAAATTTTTTGTTTACTAAATCATCTTGAAATTTAGTAATACATAGTACTATAGAGAAAATTTCTTTTTTGACAGTACCATAGTTTTTTTGAGCAGAATTCCAGATTTCAGAAGTAAACCTCACAAGTTGCTCTTCACTATTAGGGTTGATACGTTGTTTTAGGATACCTCTATAACCTATGTCAAAGGCATCTGTTTCTACTATCATAAAAGCACTAGCATTTGAGATCCCTAGACAAGGAAGATTTTGAACTATCTTCTTAATCTTTCTAACACTATTGGTTTGTTCTTCACTCCAGGGCGAAGGGTTCTTCCTAAGTCTTTTATACAGGGGTTCACAGACCTGTCTAATGTTCGGGATAAAGTCAGCAACATAGTTAAGGCTTCCTAAAAACCTTTGCAGCTGGGTTTTATCCTTAATTTCATGGGGGAATTTACTAGAGAACTCTATGGTTCTACAGATAGGTCTATGAGTTCCTTGATAAAGATCATGACCTAAAAATCTAATTGAGGTTTGAAAGAGCTTAATCTTTTTAGCACTAACAACCAAACCGTTATGTTTTACAACATTAAAGAAAGTGTTTAAATGTTTAAAATAAGAATCTACGTCCTCAGAAAATATTAACACATCGTCAATATAAACAATCGACATATACGAGTAAGGATTAAAAATGCCATTCATTATATTTTGAAATTCTGAGGGAGCATTTTTTAATCCGAAAGGCATGACATTCCATTCATAATGCCCAAAGGGGACATTGAATGCCATATTATACTTATCCTTCTCAGCAATCTGAATTTTCCAGAATCCAGATTTCATATCGAACTTGCCATAAAGATTAGCTTTATAAGTTCGCTTGAAAAGGTCCCTTTTGTTGGGAATAGGATGCCTTATCCATTTCAAAATAGAATTCAAAGGCATATAATTAATAACAACCCTGGGGGCACCCCGTTCCTTTTCTGCACTATTATTTACGTAGAATGCAGAACAACTCCAGGGAGAGCTAGAAGGTCGGATTATACAATTTTTTAGCAAATGGTCAATCTCCTTCTTACAAACTTCCAACATTTCATGATTCAATTGAATCGGCCTGACCTTGGTAGGGATTAGCCATTCATCAAAACCATCAATGTAAGGAAGTTCAACAGAATGCCTTTTTATATTCCAAAAGGCAGAAGACAAATTAGAACAAACTTCATTTTCAAATTTCTTTTGAAGGGAATCGATCTTAGCCACCATTCCCGAGGTTTTTAAAGTTTGTTTAATTTGTTCAATCTTTATTTCTTCTTTTAGGAACGAAATATGACTAGAAAGCCCATTAATTTTAAAACAGTTTTATTTTTTAGAAATAAACTTTCATCGGGAGAAAGGGATTTAGCAAATGGAAAAAAAACCTTTTGACCAAGGATACATGAATGGATACCATCCAAATCATCAGTATATGGTTTTAACTGATTGATAAATGGCAAATCCAGAATAATATCCTTATTGATATTTTCCGTGATTACAAAATCATTCGTGAAGTAAATATTATTATTACAAATATGTGCTTTAGAAAATTTATAATCTATTTTCATCCGCTCTCCTGTAGCGGAATATAAACGAGTAGTACCTTTCTCAAGGTACTTTGAGAGGAATGAGGCCCTTCATAATGCAATTGCAATCGGCGCCACTATCAAACAATGCAATCTTGTTGAGCACGAAGTCTTTAGCAATTACCAACTTAATTGGGATATGCTGACTGAGGGACTTGATAGTGAACATAGAAGGACTAACTTCCTGCAGAAGACCGGGATCAATTGGTTCTCCAGGGAAGTTAGGAGTAGGTTCTGGTTCAGCAAAAGAGACAGATTTTCCTTTATCTGTAGAGGAAATGTCTCTAAGGACTTGAGAAGTAAGGGCTTCAAGCTCTATCTTATCAAGGCGAGACTTCATATCTCTGACTTTCTGCTGAAGGGAATTCATTTCCTTACGCAAGTCAGAAACAGAGGGTTCAACAGGCTTATCGAACCTAGAGAAAACATGTTTCATACGAAAAGGTTCTATAACCTTAGAAGAGGAAGGTTTCTTACTATCTGAACTAAGGATAATCTTCTTAAGTTCAACAAGATACCTAGTTCTAGACTCATCATCTTTGATGTGGTCAATGTATCAAAGAGAACTTCCTTAGAATCCTCAGTAATCGTATGGATGGTGCTAGTAGTGCAATCGCAGAAAACACCTTCGCAAGATCCATCACAAGAGTCATCCTGTTCTAATTGACTCTCATCAGACTCATAGGGGACGTTGATATTCTCTTCGTCGCTATATTCATCTGAAGAGGTTTCAACAGGACTAGAATCACTCTCTTGGAGGATAGAAAAGAGTTTGTCCTTAATATCATCGTCTAAGCCTAGGAGATTAATTTTTTTCTTCTTCTTAGAAAACCACACTGACTGGCTCTAAGACCTCCCTTACCACAATTCCAATATACATCTTCCTTATGGGAAGGTCTACGCTTCTTAAATTTCTTCTTAGGTTGGTCAGACCTATCCTTAGAAGAGTATTTTCTAAACTTCCTAGGATTATGAGAAGACTTCTTTGACTTCTTCTTGGCAACCTTAGAAGGAGGAGAGTCAATGTTACCGTATCCAAAGTCACGGCAAAAACTACCTAATTCGGTTCTAGAAGTCATCCTATCTTTTTTAAGGTGACTTTTAAGCTTAAGGTCTGTACACAGTTCTAAACCTGTGGTATTAATGAGACTAATAATGTCTCCATAGGTCATTTGGTCATAGGGAACTTTACCACCACACCTATCCCTAATCTTTGATCTTACCTTTTCGGCAAAAAGAGGGGGAAGATCGCTAATGAATTTGTCTTTCCAGAAATCACTATTACAGTCTGGTTTGGTCATTATTTTAACCATAAATTGATCCTTATACCACCTAAAGTCGCCTAATTTAGGATATCTAAGGTTATTAACAATTTCTAAACTCCTATCTTGGAAGAGTTTTGGTTCTCCTACAAAGTGTTTAGTGATGTGGTAGAGTAGAGTAGCACAAGCATCCTCCCGAGTCTTAGATTCCTGAGTTTCCATACCACTGCCAATTTTAATAGTGGTGATAATCGTGGTTGCATTAAGAATATGTTGCTTAAGTTCTTCGGTGACATAATTATCCCACCAGTACCTAAGCATTCCGATAAAGCCAGCTGTGATCATAGCAGCTGCTTCTTTATCGGAGGAACTACGCAGCTTGTAGATGGTATGCAAATACCCATCTTGTGGAGGACTCGATAGATTTAATGTTTTGCTAACCCGTCATATTCCATTCGACAATGCCTCGACCATCATGAGAGGATTGGATTTGGAAGCTGTCTTCCTCATATTGAGTATCAGGAAAAGAGGGACACTTGTAATAATTTCTACAATTAGGGTATCAGTCAGAAAGTTTATGGAGAGAATTTTCAGAAGGAGTTTGAACACTTTCAGAATTCTTGGAAGTAGAGGCTTTAGTTTCTTTGGTTGGAGGAGAGCTAGAAATAGTAGATGTTTTAGCCTTACCTTTGTCGGAAACATGAAAGTGGACTAACTTTTCTGTGAGTTGAGCAACCAGCTTACCAGAGACGGCAATATCGTCGCTGAGCTTTGGGAACAATTCCCGATGGAATTCAGGAGGTTTGAATATAGGATTAAGCTCTATCGTACTATTTGTACTGGGCCTAGAGACACTCAAACTAGGAGCAGAGAAAGCAGACTTAGGTTTTGTTTCCTCTATCTGTAGAGACACGGTATGCAACAATTTATTAGTATAATTGTTCTGCTCGACAACTCTATCAAGGTCTGCGTTAGTAGTCAAACCAGTAGGATACTACTTTTAAGTTTGAAAGGGGACGCAGGAACAAGAGTACTAGAATGAGGAATTTTAATTCCTTCAAGCGGGGGACTAACAGACTCAACGACTTTGCTGGACTGAGTATACCACTTATTAACAAGGACTTGCAATGACTTATTTTGGTCATCCAATTTACCAGTGATCTCAAACCATCTGAAGAATTTGATGTCACATTTCAAACGCTTCATGTCTGAAATCCACTGTTTTCCAAAAAGAGCTTGCTGACTCTGAGAATAGGTAGCACCATACCATTTGACCTTTAACCTATTTTTAGGATCAAGCTAGAGTTTTTTCAAAGAAGCAAGATCAGGGGTATAATCCTCATCTATAGTGATAACACCAATTCCAGGGTCTGCATATTGCCTTGGAGGCTCCATGTCAGACGCTGTGGGACTAGAAGGCTCTTGAACCTGAGGTTTATAAAATACTTTTGGGATTTCTCCCGAAAGTCAACACCATCAACTTGACTTTTGTCAGCTGACCTAAAGGAATAAGAACGACTAAATACTCCCTCCGGGGGTTTGAAAGAAGTGGAACCAGTGGTGAAACTTTGACGAGGTCTGGAGTCCAAAATTTTGAGGTCAACAGAACCATCGGAGTTTTGAATGACATGCTCAATTTGACGTTTATCCGTGTGAGATGAAGCAGGTTGGGTAATGGCCTCAAAATGCCAATCTATATTGGCTAGGAGGTCATTCCACTTGAGAAGGCGAGGAACAAAGACGGTACTATGCTCATGGTTTGCTTCCATTAGCATAGTCACACCTTTGGTACTCTCTATCCTTGCTCTAGGAGCAAGGGTAGTTCCCATCAACCTGTAATAGAATCGATAGATGACAGCTAATTCACGAGTTTTGGACTTGCTGTTCATATTCTTAGTCTTAATATTAAGAGTTAATGTATCCAAGATATTTGGATCATTAATATCAACAGAGAAGTTAGGATAGCAATTAAAGTAAACAGGGCCATTAGCCAGGTTACTTTCTAAGGCTCCTAACAGAGAATCATCAAAATTTAGAAAACGTGCATCTCTAAGCAAGGCAAAAACAGGGATATTAAGAAGAAGCTCCATCAGGCACTTCTAGACATCGACAGGCAGGATGAGGCTACTCTGCTCCAGTGTCTCGAAGAAGCAACTTCATAACAGGAATCAAACAATGGTGATATGTGCAACCCTAAGGGAATAGCACAGTCCTACCTGGATGCCTGTTACGGATAGAAAATTTGACCCTTGGTGAACAGTAGTGGTTCAAAGAACCGGAATTGCTGTTCCACAAAGGACAATTTACTATTCTAGCAAGGAATCTAAGTGGGGACGGTGTTAAGGACACAAGGTCCTACCTCTGAGAGAACTTTAATTCTCTTTTGGTGGGAATGCCTACTTGTCTATGTATTACTTTTCTTTGTAGGCCAATACTGAGCCGTCCTTTTTGACTTTCCACAATAATAATCTTAATAAAGAGAATCCTCCTAATGATATCACCATGTAGGAACCGGAGACCCTCTTGAGCATCCTCCTCCACGTGGCTAGTACGACCTTCTCAAGATTGTTGGTGAATCCTCCATTCCGGGGACCTAGTTTGTGAACTCTTGCTATGTAAAAGACATTATTGTCCTTGATGTATTGATCTTGTTGACTATTAGGGTGAGACAAGTTATACGTATTGGCCTCCGCTATTATCTATGTAGTAGATGTATCATTGGACAAAGCTATGTATTTACACTCTGAGTTGATTCTATTATCCATTGATCCTATGCTATGAAAAGTTCCACCTTAGCCCCTTTTCCCTTATTTCCATTCTTCAAATGTCTTTTAATTGCTTCCGCGACCAAGGATTTGTAATGATATGCTATAAGGCTTGTTAAGGGTCCCTTCGGGTTCCCAATTCGCCAGTCATGTCTACGACCTAGGCTTCGATCGTGACATAGGTTGTTAATGGTCCTCGACTTCCAACACACCACGTCGATTAGAGTCTTATTCATGGTTATATTGTGCACCATAACTATGAGCAAGATGCTATGAGGCGTTTTATGAAATGTTTCCCTTCTTCTTACTCTATGTCGTGCTATAGAAGTTAAGGTAAGGTTTTCTCCCTAATGAATGTTCTTTGCCATTTTTAGATCATGCCTAACACAAGTGGAAGAAGATCCCGTACACCCGAAGAACAACCTGCTCATGGAGAGCTCCGAGATGCTCTTACCTTGCTAGCTCAAGCCATGACTAATCAAGTTAATCAAGGGGCCCAAGCCCCTCATGCTTCGACTCCGGCATATAGGGTAAGGGATTTCATGATAATGAACCCACCGAAGTTCATGGGGTCTAAAATGGATGAGGACCCTCATGAGTTTATTGATGAGGTGTACAAAGTGTTGTCTATTATGGGTGTGAGATCGAAAAAGAAGGCGGAGTTGGAAGCTTACCAACTCAAGGGGGTGGCCTAAATATGGCATACTCAATGGAAGGAGGAGAAGGGGAACAACAATATGTTACTTTGGGAGGAGTTTAATGTGACATTTCTACTCTTGAGGTAAGGGAGGCCAAAATGATGGAGTTCATGAATTTGAAGCAACGGTCTATGAGTGTGAGGGAGTATGCCCTCAAGTTCAACCAACACTCTAAATATGCTCCACACTTAGTTGTCGAACCGAGTTCTAGGATAGATAAGTTTGTGTCGATCTATCCGATTTGGTGAATGAGGAATGCCGTGCCACCATGTTGATAGATGACAAGGACTTATCCACCTAATGAATTATGGCGAATAATTGGTGTGGGAAAAGTTGAGGAAGAGAAGGGGTAATGAGGCTAAGAGGGCCCGTCTTGAAGGAACGTTCCAGAGTCCTAAGGGTGGCTGGTCTTATCAAAGCCAAGGGTCTTGTCATGCTCCTAATAGAAGGTTTACCAATGACTACCCAAGGGCCCAAGGTGATGGTGGTGTGATGCCTAATGCTATGTGTCCAAAATGTGGTAAGGGTCATAGTGGCCCATGCTTGAGGGATACCACTGATTGTTTTGGTTGTGGGGAAGTAGGCCACAAGATGATTGATTGTCCACGTAATCGCAACAAGGGTAAAGATGTTCATCCATAAGGCCGGCGTGCAAATACGGTTCCTTTGGGAAAAGGAGGCCAACAAGGTGGTACCCCAAGGTACAATCAGTTCTATGCTCTTCAAGGGAGGCAAAGGGATAGATTAGGTGCCTGATATCATCATCGGTATGTTAAACGTCTTTGATTTTGATGAGTATGCAATGATAGGCCCGACGCATCTTTTGTACTCCATTTGTTGCCAAAATATTTCATGTTGAGACCAAATTGTTGTGCGAGTCTTATGGGATGTCTACTCCCATCGGTGAATCTATTATTGCTAGAAAGGTCTAGAGAAATTTTATTATTTGCATTTTTTATAAAAGTTTAAATTGTGATCTTGTTGAGTTGGATATGGTGGATTTTGATGTCATTCTTTGGATGGATTGGTTGCATGCATATTATGCCTCTATTGATTGTAGAACCAATAGGGTCAAATTCCAATTCCCAAGTAAACCCGTCTTTGAGTGGGAGAGTCATGATGTGGTGGTCAAGGGGAGGTTTATCTCTTGCATAAAAGCCTAAAGGTTGATCTCTAAGGGGTGTCTCTATCATCTTGTGAGGCTTAGGGACGTTGAGTCTAAACTCCTTCCCATAAACTCGGCTCCAGTGGTTAATGAGTTCTTAATGTCTTCCTAATGAGCTTCTCAATGTTCCTCTTGAAAGGGAAATAGATTTCAGCATGTATATCCTTCCCGACACTCAACTTGTTTCTATTCCTCCTTACCTTATGGCCTCGGCAAAGTTGAAGGAGTTCAAAGAGAAATTAAAGGATTTGTTGGAGAAGGGTTTTAGTAGACCCAGTCAATCATCTTGGGATGCACCAGTATTGTTTGTGAAGAAGAAGGATGGTTCCCTTAGAATGTGTATTGACTACCGACAACTTAATAGAGTCACCATCAAGAATAAGTATCCTCTACCAAAGAGTGATGATCTTTTTGGCCAACTTCAAGGGGATAGTCACTTGTCTAAGATTGATCTTTGGTCTGGGTATCACCAAGTGAAGGTGAGGGAGTGTGACATTCCAAAGATGTTCCGGACTAGGTATGTGCATTATGAATTTGCGGTGATGTCTTTTGGGTTGACCAATGTACCAACTATCTTCGTGGATCATATGAATAGGGTATTTAAACCCTACCTTGATTTTCCTGTGGTGGTTTAGATTGATGATATTTTGATCTATTCCCATAGCGAGGAGGAGCATGTGAGTCATTTGAGGATGGTGTTACAAAAATTGAT
>JAPFFP010089265.1:0-21157 GCA_026153255.1 Solanum medicagineum
AAGAATAGACAATCTTCAAGAAAAGACAATCAACTTAGTTAAGGGTAAGGAAATTTACCTTCAACATTCTCATCATTTGCCACGAATAGGTGCGGATATTTCACTTTCATCTCTTCCTCAGCTTCCCATGTGGCCTCCTCAACGAATTGATTCCTCCACAGGACTTTGACTAAGGCTCATCTCTTTGGTTCTCAATTTGCGAATCTGATGATCAAGGATTTGAATTAGAATTTCTTCATTGGTCAAACTATCCTTCACTCTAGTGCTCTCACAGGGATTACCAAAGAACAATCTCCCAAGCATTTCTTCAACATCGACACATGGAACACCGGATGGATACCATCTAACTCGGAAGGCAACTCTAATTCGTAGGCAACCTTTCCAATCCTCTTTACACTCTGATAGGGTCCACTATAATGTGGACTCAATTTACCCTTATTCCCAAATCTCATGACACCCTTCATAGGTGACACTTTCAAATATATGCAGTCATTCACTTCGAACTCCAAATCTCTCCTCCTCACGTTGATGTAGGATTTCTGGCGACTTTGCGCAATCTTCAATCTCTCTCTAATGATCTTAAACTTCCCCATTGCTTGATTGACAAGGTCAGGCCCAATTAACTCCGCTTTTACAATCTCGAACCACCTAATTGGTGATCTACATCTCCTCCCATATAAGGCTTCATAAGGAGCCATCTGAATGTTTGCATGATAGCTATTGTTATATGCAAACTCAATCAATGATAGCTGCTTATCCCAATTTCCCTTGAAACAAGGACATAGGCTCTCAACATATCTTCTAACGTCTGAATTGTACGCTCTACTTGGCCATCTGTTTGCGGATGGAAAGGTTGTACTCAAATTCACCTTCGTACCCAATCCTTTGTAAAACAATATCCAAAATTGGGAGGTGAATTGAGATTCTCTATCCAATATGACGGAAAAGGGGACCCCATGCATCCTCACAATCTCTTGCTATACATCTTGGCATACTCCTTCGTAGTGTTAGTTGTTTTAACTACTAAGAAGTGAGCCAATTTAGTCATACTAGCAAAAATCACTCATATCGAATCATGTTGCTTTTGAGACCTCGGTCGACCAATAATGAAGTCCATATTGATCATCTCCCACTTCCATTTTGGAATATCAAAGTTTTGACCTGATCCACATGGCCTTTGGTGCTCAACTTTCACTTGCTGACAGTTTGGGCACTTAGAAACAAATTCAGTAATATCCGGCTTTATTCCACTCCACCAATAGACTTCTTTCAAGTCGTGGTGCATTTTGGTAAAGCCAAGATGAATGGAGTATCTAGTGTTGTGAGCTTCAACCATGATTCTATCTCGTATACCATTAATATCTGGGACACACAATCTACTTTGGTACATCAACACCCTATCTCCCCCTTTGGAGAAGACCATCACTTTCTGTTTGTGGATGCCTCTTTCAATTGGAGTAGGACAGGATCTCGGTCTTTCTTTTCTTTCACCTCTACCACCAAAGATAAAGTAGACCCATTCTGGACATTAACTCCTCCCTCATCAATTTCGTCAAGTTGGACTCCTAATCGAGCTAACCGGTACACTTCTTTAGCTAGCTCCTTCTTTCCTTCCTCTACATGGGCTGTGCTATCCATTGACAACCTGCTAAGACCGTCAACAACAATGTTAGCTTTACCTGGATTGTGGAGAATGCTCATGTCATATTTTTTGAGCAACTCTAACCATCTTCTTTGTCGCAGGTTGAGCTCTTTCTGACTGATGACATACTGCAAGCTCTTGTGGTCAGTGAACATAACCACATGCACTCCATACAAGTAGTGGCACCATATCTTAAGTGCTAACACCACTGCCACAAACTCAAGATCATGGGTTGAATAATGCTCTCATAAATCTTAAGTTGTCTGGAAGCATAGACTATCACCTTCCCTATCCTCATTAGCACACATCCCAATCCAACTCTAGAAGCATCACAATTAATTACAAAATCTTCCATCCTATCGGGCAAGGTTAGAACTAGTGTAGTAGCCAGTCTAGTCTTTAATTCTTGGAAACTTTTTTCACACTCATCCAACCATTAAAACTTAATCTTTTTTTAAGTCAACTTTGTCAATGGTGTGGATAAGGAAGAAAATCCCTCAACAAATTGGCGATAGTAGCCTTCCAACCCCAAGAAACTTCTTATGTCAGTTGGAGAGGTTGGTCTGGGCCAATTCTTAACCGCTTCAATCTTTTGAGCATCCACTCGAATACCATCACTGGACACAATATGGCCTAAGAAAGCCACAGACTTAAGCCAGAATTCACATTTCGAGAATTTTGCATATAACTCTTGGTCCTTAAGGGTTTAAAGTACAATTATGAGGTGATTTGCATGCTCCTCTTTATCTATACACTAAAATATCATCAATAAGCACAATCACAAACATATCCAGATACTGTCTGAATACTCTATTCATAAATTCATAAAGGCTGCAGGTGCATTCCTCAACCCAAAGGATATGACCAAAACCTCAAAATAGCCATATCTAGTCCTAAAGGTTATTTTTGGAATGTCACATTCCCTCACTTTCAACTGATGGTTACCAGAACGGAGGTCTATCTTTGAGAAACAAGAGGCACCCTGAAGTTGGTCAAACAAGTCATCAATGATTGGGAGAGGGTACTTATTCTTTAAAGTAACCTTGTTCAGTTGCTTATAGTCAATACACATTCTAAGAAACCCATATTTCTTTCGCACGAATAGGACAAGGGCACCCCAAGGAGAAACACTCGGTCTTATGAAGCCCTTCTCTAATAAATCTTTCAACTATTCCTTTAATTCTTTCAGTTCAGCAGGGGCGATCATATAAGGTGGAATTGAGATAGGTTGGGTATCAGGAAGAGCATCTATACCAAAGTTAATCTCCCTATCAGGAGGGACTCTGGGTAGATCCTCAAGAAAAACTTTTGGAAACTCATTCACGTTCAGAACTAACTAAAGAGTTGGGGTCTCAACATCATCGGATTTAACTCTCCTGAGATGGTAAAATACACCCCTTCACAGTTATCTTTCTGTCTCTAAGATATGAGATAAACTTTCCTTTAGGTGCTACGGTATCACCTTTCCAATCTAGAACCGGTTCGTTCAGCAATTGGAACTTAACGGTTCGAGCTCTACAATCAACAGAGGCATAACAGGCATGGAGCCAATCAATGCCAAGGATCAAATCAAAATCAGTCATGTCCAACTCAATTAGATCAATGATAGTATCCCTATGATGTATGTAGACTACACAAGCTCTATAGACCCTTTCAGCCTGAATCGACTCACCCACTGGAGTAGAAACATCAAAGGGTTCAGGAAGACTGTTAGGGGTTCTATTAAATCTATTGGCCACATAAGGAGTTACAAAAGATAATGTGGCACCAGGATCCATCAACACATAACAATCAAGAGAATAGACTCGAATCATACCCGTCACAACATCTGGGGAGTTCCCCTGACCATGTCGACTGCCCATGGCATACAAACAGTTTGTACCTCCGCTTGTGCCTGAAGTGGCACGTCTCTCATTTCCCTTAGCTGGTAGGACCGGTGTAATAGATTGAGCTCGATCAGCCTAAAGTGGACACTACCTCTGATAGTGGCCTGCTCGACCGCACTTGTAGCATACATCACTCCCCTCGTGACACTTACCCATGTGTAACTTGCCACATGTACCACATGGCGGTCTTCCTCGTGAACCTTAAGCCACACTAGCTTGTGACTGAGACCCATGGGTTACGACATTCTGGGACCTCTATTCGCTTCTAACTCTAGGTGCAGGTGACTAGCAGATAATGGTCCTGGAAATCAATTTTCGTTGCCTTTCTTCCCAACCTCATGGCTGGATGTTTTAGCTTGCTTGCTTCTGAACTCTTCCCTATCATGCTGCCTCTCCTTATCTGCTTATTGCATGAAAGTCATCAATCTCCCTATATCCATGTCACTTACGAGCATAGCTCCCCTCGCATCTCTCTTTGGCCCTCTATTCAACCCATCAATGTTCATCCCTATCCTCCCCCTCCTATCAACAACCATATCCGGAGCATGGCGAGATAGTTGTGTAAACTTCAGCCTATACTCTTGCACAGCTATAGAGCTGTATTTCAAGTTTAATAACTCTCTTAACTTCGCCTCTCTTCTCTCCCTTAGGAAGAAGCTCCCCAAGAAAGCTTCCTCAAACATAGCCCAAGTTAGCACAGGGACATTCTCCCCTCTACCCTTCTAATATTGAACCTACCACATTCCAGCCACCCACTTTAGTTGAAAAAAAGCCAATTCCACTCTATCAGCATCAGCCATGTATCACTTGGAACACTTTCTGAAGCTCCTCCACATAGTTCTCAGGATCCTCAGTAGATGTAGACCCTGTGAACATAGGCGAATTCATCTTCAAGAATTCCCGTGTAACACCCTAATTTTTTTAAGCTGAGACTGAGTCATCCTTCATATGATATAGGATTTTAGTTTACAAAAGTCAATTTCTTAATGTGGGAATAAAATTGGGGATGGATTTAGGTCACACGAACCCTCAGTACAAAGTTAAGCTAAAAACATTCTTAGCGTTTGAGTTCTAACGTAAGATTTTATAAAAATTAGATGGACCATTGAATTTTAGGTTGTATATACATGCTATGATCAATTCCTAAGTACTTAAAGTATAATAGATGTGATATATAGTCATAAGGGATCTTTTATATCAAGCCAAGTCCAAATAATTTCTAGCAACTAAGTTTTCGTATGAGTCGATAGAAGGGTCAACATTAAATGACCATATCCCCAAAAGTACAATGCGTCAGGTGACACATAATATATCAGATAAAAAGTATTCAAATTAGCTTTCCAATGCATCCAATTTCGGCTTAATCAGAGCTCAGAGTAGAAAGTTATGACCATTTTAGTGAGGGAGTGCAAAGCTGTCTGAAGTTCTGCACCCGGAGTGCGTTGCGGACTTGACGTGGACTCTTACTGGATAAGCTATGAATTTTTTTAATTTTTATTTTAAGGGTATTTTTATCCTAGATCCTTTGGGGATCTATTTAAGGTTCTATAACACATAAAACGTCAGTTTTTATAATTAAAAACCGTCTCCTTCATTCCTAAACATAAACGCTCAAGAATAATGAAGAAAGTAATCAAGTTAGGATTAGCCTTCAAGATTCATCCTCAAGGCAAGTTGTTCTTCCTGAATTTTAATCTTACCAACCCAAATTTCTTCATCTATCCATGAATCTCTAATAGAATCTTAAATCATGACCTATGGTTTCAAGAAGACAAATTCAAGAATCCCAAGAAAGGATTTCTTGATTTTTCTTTTTAAAGAATGTAGGTTCTTCGTCAAGAAGTCTAAAGATTCAAGTGAAGAACTCAAGAATCAAAGAGACTTCCTTCAACCAACGTCCTTCCAAGTTCTTTCACTTTAAAAGAACTACCAAGATCGAGGATTTTCTCCAAACAAGCTAGTACTCGTCAAATTACGATTGTAATATCAATTTTTCAGGTATGTAACGCTACTCATAGCGTTGGACTGAGTTCATTCACGCATCCTATATGTTAACTCTCCATAGTTGAGTTCAAGTAGAGTTCTACCCTAAGTCTTGAATTCTAAATGAGTTAATTCTTCTTCCATTGATTTAGATTATTTATTCATTGAGATTGTTATTATTCTTATATCTTATATTTTTGGAATTTTCATTCGTGGATACTTTCCCATGAACCATAATGAAGTTGATGATCATGAATTTCCTATACATTCTTTGATATTGAGATTGATGATTTTTCATGCATTAAAGAAGTATTTTGAATAAAGGTTTTTCATGTTCTAGTAAAGATGATGACTATTCTATGTATTAATGAAAGAGTAATTTAAACTAATATTAAATATGTATTTTACTTAGTCTAACGAGTTATATTTTGAGGAAAACATTTTGATGAGATAATGCATGATTCAATGAGTTTTGAAGAAAAGCATGATATTTACTAAATTTTTCTACTAAATTGGGGTCTTAAGTTGAGATACTACTTTTAGTTGTTAAATAAATTAAGCCCTGAAGTTACCACGAAAATCTACAAATTTTAAAATGTTGCTTTAAACTCAAGTAAAGTATTAGTATAAGTATTTTATGAATAGTGAAACTTGAAGCCTATGATGTTAGACAATTTTGAGAAATGTTAAGAGAAAGTTAAGTTGGGCTAAGTCCCAAAGAGAAGAAAGTAATACTTTGAGAAAGAATATTCTTTTATGTATGAGCATATAGTTAATAATTTTGGGAGAAGTATTGAGCACCGATATGAGTGAGGGTACTAATAATACTTGAACTCATAAACTACGTAGCCAGCGTAGGATAGAATTGTACCAAGATACAACTCCTCACTTGCTACTGAGATGGCCCAATTTTGGGATGGATCCACTCCTAGTTTTTGTTCCTTACCCCGACAAAGTATAAGATGGCTCTGGCAGCATGGCAAGACGTAGTATCATCATGAAACTCATAGTGATGGTTGTCGGTTAGAGAAACTTCTTGAGAAGTAAAGTTTATTATTTTACACACTGAAACTTATTATTTTTTTATTAAAGTATTTTTTTAATTATGTTGCATATTTGATTGAGTTGAGCTATTTGTAGAGCTGAGCATTTGAGTATCATAATTTTATATATTGAGTTGTGCTCATTAATGCATTATAGTCGGTATTTCTTTATATTAAGTTGCGCTTTAAACAAGTTCGAAAACATATTTTTTACTTGAATGACATACTTTTGTCAATTAAGCTATCTCAAAGTCTAATTTTGAAGTGAGGATCCTTTTCTTAATACTTTTGGCCATCTTACATACCGTATATTCCACGTATTGATGGCACTCGGTGCTGTTCGTGATGCAGGTACAGGTTTTAGAGATCCTCAACAAGCACTTTGTTGAAGATCTATTCAGTCGCAGACAGTGGTGAGACCTCCTTACTTTTGGAGGAACACTTTTATTTTAGTTCATTCCTTTTTTTTTTTGTCTTGAGACAGCCTTGAACATGTCTTGGCACCTTCTTATGAGTTGAGAGAGGCTTTATAGACTAAGTTAGATGGAGAATAGTAGAGTTTGTCTTACTTTCAGAGTCAATTTTGAAGAACTATTATTATTTATTTCAAGTGAAACATTCAGTTATTTTACATGAGAATTTGCATGCCCAGTTGAGTACTTTCTTTTGTTTTATTAAATCTTTTGTTAATTGAATAAGTGAGTTGATCTAAGTAGTTCGCTTCGGAACCAACAATGGTTTTTGAGTGCCGACCACGTCCAGGGTGTATGCTTGGGGCTTGACAAACTTGGTATCAGAGCATGAGTTCAATTATCCTAGGGACTCTATGAAGCCATGTCTATAGGAACTTATTTATGGTGGTGAGGGCCCTACTTCTACAAATGAGGGACTATGGACATTTAGGAAAAGTTTCCCCTTCTTTCAGATTCTAAATCGTGCGATGGAGCAATTTCCTAAGAAATCTATGATGATTTATGCGCTGCTCTAAACCTTTGACTATTCCCCATTCACAAGGTGATAGAGGTAGAAATGTTCAAACTTTTACCATTGAGACCCCTAGAATAAGTAATTAGGATGGTAGAGAGACCACTCCGGGCTTGAGGGAAGTCAACTAGTGTGCTAATCTTATTGACTAGAAAGAGTGCACCATTATTCATATAAATCATGCATTTGAGTTAGCTCTATATGTACCCAGACCCTCTTTTTCAAAACTTGCTTTTGATGTTACCAATGTGAGAGAAACTTATGTCTCTAAAAAGTTTAATGTCACCACTTAAGAGTGAGATGTGAGGTCTCATAAACCCTGAGTACAAACGAATCATCCCTGAGTTAGAAAGATGATGATGGAAAGAAAGGGACGAGATGACAAGAGTGATGGCTGATTGACATTTGTGACTAGAGTTATGTATCTATTAGGTAATTAATAAGGTGATGACTCGATTGCCATAAGTTTTGACGAAAGACTAGTAAGTACCCTTTGACTTTCATGATGAGGCACAAAGAAAGAGTTATTGTCAGAATATGTTAGAACGTGCTCAAAACTAGGAAGGTTATGTTGATATGTTATTAGTATTCATACCATTGAGGGCGAAGTATAGATGTTGAACATGGGAACATAGTGCTTTCAATGTGATCGATCTAAACTAGGGGTATTATTCTAAAAAGAGAGCCCCATGAGATTCATAACGTTAGGAGCTTAGCCAGATGAGGGAATATAGTGAATGGGTGTGTGGTACTTGTGTTATGAAGAGGGGATATGTTGATTGTGTATTCTCTATGAGATTTTAGTAAGCCTATATTCCTAATTTTTACCTAGTAGTTGTAAGTTGGTGTGATGTTAGAGAGGTATGTGATAGATGCACGTATTAGTACTAGACCCTAAGCTTGAATTTTGAGGAGTAGTGTGAAAGAGGAGATAGTATCGTGAGAGTGCTAGTCTTAGTTGGAGATTTTCTCTAAAAGGCTTACCATAGTGTATGAAGGTTCTATATTGTAAGATAAATGACTATGGGTAGGGTATAAGTGCCTCTTAGGTAAGACTCGTGAAACGAGGATAGCTCAATAGATAAGAAGAGGCTTGGGAAGTGTACCTATGAATGTGTAAAGATATGTGAAGCTCTAAGTTATGACTGCTATAAGAATCTAGACAGTAGTTTTGAGTTGTCAATGTGGAGTAGGTTGATGTAAGCATTCTTTGTCATCCCTAGTAAATGAGTCGATCGGGGCTTATGGATAGATGATGAGGAGTTCTCCATAATAGTCAAGTCTTATACAAATGAGTTTATAGGTGCACCAAAGTTGATTAGTTGCAAGTAACAAGAAGAGGTTAGATTATAAGAGTTGTGGAAAGTGGTTATGTACGCTAATAAGAGTAGCATATATAGGAAGATTTCCATAGAGACAGGGGGAAACTAAGAATGGTATTTTTGAAGAGAGTCTTAGAGGCTATTGTATATATGTGACTATTGTAAAATAAAAGAAGTTAAGATATTGTTGTGGATATTGATTCCCTAACCATGTGGAGATATGTAGGTATAGCTTAGAAAGGTGAAGTGATTTGCAAACTTAGAGAGATGACCATTGAGCTAAGGGGGAGATGATGAGGTGATGAAATAGAGTAGATCTTGAGTTTTCGATAGAGATGGGCTAATCAAGATGAGATATCAGTCCTTTTCCATCTCATATAGTCCTTATACTTCAATCAAAGTGATATTTCATTCCTGTCTGGTGTGTGAGTACCATGCCCATGGCCTAGTCCCATGCACGTAATGTTGATTCCCGTTCATGTTGAGTTTCAAGATAAGAAGTGATCTTACCTCATGGATCTAAGAGTTTCTATTCCTATGTTGAATGAGATGTGACCTGAGTTTTACACTGTGTATAGTTCTGCAGATCAGAGTGAGTTTTGATAGATGAGGGAGATTGTGGTTCATTATGAATGTCCTTAAATAAGATTTCTGGATTTAATTGTGCTAATGATCTTCGTTCCCAGCCCTTTGAGTGATCCTGCTTCCACCTCTTGATAGAAGTGTTGATGATAATAGAGGAGTGATAGTTGATGAGTTAAGAGTTTGATTGATTGAGTAAGTTTTGAGAAGAGTTCTCATTGTTATTCGTTCCTTGATATCTACCTTTACTAATCATTCGAGGACGAATGATCCCAAGGAGGAGATAATGTAATACCCCAATTGTTTTTTAAGCTGAGACTGAGCCATCCTTCATATAATACAGGATCTTAGTTAATGATTCTTAATTGAGTATAAGTGTTAAGTAAAATTCTTAATGTGGGAATAAAATTGGGGATGATCTAAGGTCACACGAACCCTCTAGTACGAAGTTAAGCTAAAAACTTTCTCAGCGTTTGAGTTCTAACGTAAGATTTTATAAATATTAGATGGACCAGTTACTTTTAGATTGTATATACATGCTACGATCAATTCCTGAGTGTTTAAAGTATACTAGATGTGATTTAGAGTCATAAGAGATCTTTTACATCAAGCCAAGTCCAAATAATTTCTAGCAACTAATTTTTCGCATGAGTATATAGAAAGGTCAACTTTAAATTATTATATCTCCTAAGTACAATGCGTTAGGTGACCCATAATATATCAAATCGAAGATATTTGAATTGGCTTTCCAGAGCATAAAATTTCGCCTTGATCAATGTTTGGAGTAGAAAGTTATGGCCATTCTAGTGGCGGAGTGTAGAGTTGTCTGAAGGTCCGCGCCCGAAGCGCGTCGCAGACCCTTACTGGATAAGCTATGCCATTGTTTTTCTTTTTATTTTGAGGGTAATTTTATCCTAAAATCTTTGGTGTTCTATTTAAGGTCCCAAGACACATAAAACGTCTGTTTTCATAATTAAAAATCCTCTCCTTCATTCCTAAACATAAACGCTCAAGAATAATGAAGAAAGTAATCAAGTTAGCATTAGCCTTCAAGATTCATCCTCAAGGTAAGTTTTTTTCCTGAATTTTAATCTTACCAACCCAAATTTCTTCATCTATCCATGAATCTCTAATAGAATCTTAAATCATAACCTATAGTTTCAAGAAGAATAATTCAAGGATCCCAAGAAAGGATTTCTTGATTCATCTTTTTAAAGAATGTAGATTCTTCATCAAGAACTCTAAAGATTCAAGTCAAGAACTCAAGAATCAAAGAGAATTACTTCAACCAACGTCCTTCCAAGTTCTTTCACTTTAAAAGAACTACCAAGATCAAGAATTTTCTCCAAACAAGCTAGTACTCATCAGATTACGATTGCAATATCAATTTTTTAGGTATGTAAGGCTACTCATAGTGTTGGATTGAGTTCATTCACGCGTCCATATGTTAATTCTCCATAGTTGAGTTCAGTAGAGTTCTACCCTAAGTCTTGAATTCTAAATGAGTTAATTTCTCTTCTATTGAGTTAGATTATTTATGCATTTAGATTGTTATTATTCTTACATCTTATATTGTTGGAATTTTCATTGGTGGATACTTTCCCATGAACCATAATTAAGTTGATGATCATGACTTTCCTATACATTCTTTGATATTGAGATTGATGATTTTTCATGCATTAAACAAATATTTTGAATAAAGGTTTTTCATGTTCTAGTAAAGATGATGACTGTTCTATGCATTGATGAAAGAATAATTTAAACTAATATTATATATGTGTTTTATTAAGTCTAAAGAGTTATATTTTGAGGAACACATTTTGATAAGATAATGCAGGATTTAATGAGTTTTGAAGAAAAGCATGAGATTTACTAAATTTTTCTACTAAATTGGGGTCTTAAATTGAGATACTACTTTTAGTTGTTAAATTAATTAAGCCTTGAAGTTACTATGAAAATTTATGAATTTCGAAATCTTGCTTTAAACTAAGTATTAGTATAAGTATTTTATGAATAGTAAAACTTGAATCCTATGATTTTAGACAGTTTTGAGAAAAGTTAAGAGAAAGTTAAGTTGGGGTAAGTCCCAAAGAGTAGAAAGTAATACTTTGAGAAAAAATATTTTTTTAAGTATGAGCATATAATTAATTATTTTGGGAGAAGTATTGAGCACCGATATGAGTGAGAGTAATAAAAAAACTTGAACTCATAAACTACGTAGCCAGGTAGGATAGGATTGTACCAAGGTACAACTCCTCACTTGCCACTGAGATGGCGCAATTTTTGGGATGGATTCACTCCCCTAGTTTTCGTTCCTTACCCCGGCAAAGTATGAGACGGCTCTGGCAGTGCGGACAAGACATTGTATCATCGTGAAGCTCATAGTGATGCTTGTCGGTTAGAGAAACTCCCCAAGAAGTAAAGTTTATTATTTTACACACTGAGATTTATTATTTCTTTATTAAAGTATTTTTTTTATTATTTTGCATATTTAATTGAGTTGAGCTATTTGCAGAGCTGAGCATTGGAGTATCATAATATTTATATATTGATTTGTGTTCATTAATGCATTAAAGTTGGTGTTTTTTTTTTTATATTAAGTTGCACTATTAAACATGTTCAAAAACATATGTTTTACTTGTATGACATACTTTTGTCAATTAAGCCATCTCAAAGTTCAATTTTAAACTGTCATGTTCTTGATACTTTTTGGCCATCTTATATATCGTACATTTCATGTACTGATGCCACTCGGCATTGCATCATTTCATGATGCAGGTACAGGTTTTAGAGATCCTCAACAAACACTTCATTGAAGATCTATTCAGTCACTGACAGTGGTGAGACTTACTTACTTTCGGAGGAACCCTTTTATTTTAGGTGATTCCTTTTTTTTGATCTTGAGATAGTCTTGAACATGTCTTGTCACCTTCTTTTGATTTGATAGAGGCTTCACAAAGTGAGTTAGATAGAGAATATTAGAGTCTGTCTTACTTTCAGAGTCAATTTTGAAGAACTATTATTATTTACTTCAAGTGAAACATTGAGTTATTTTAATACAAGATATAAACTTATTTTACATGAGAATTTGCATGCCCACTTGAGTACTTTCTTTTCTTTTATTAAATCTTCCGCTAATTGAATAAGCGAGTTGAGCCAAGTGGTTTGCTTGGGAGCCAGCAATGGTGTCTAAGTGTCAGCCACGTCCAGGGTGTAGGCTTGGGATGTGATATCCCAGACTCTAGAAGTGTCATGGGCGTCCTGTCGATCCGCTCCTTGTCTTGTAGCAGGTGCTATGACAGCCTAGGCTAGAGTTTGGATAGCCTGATAAAGCTCAGCAATGGAGACCTTACGAAGCTCAGTTTGGGAACTTTTTGGGAGTTTCTCTTATCCGACAATAGTCACTTATGAAGCAGTGACTGTATAACAATCATGCTGATTTTGCCATAAACCGTTCCGTACTTGCCAGTTAGGGAATGAATCGAATCCATTAGGGACCACCAATAAATCAAACTAGTCCTCTATTGTTTTAGGGACTCTATCAAGAGAGGACCTCAATATAATGTGTTATGATGGTCCTCATCCTCACCTATTCTTGGCTACGTAGTTTGATGAGTTTGAGTTGGACTAACTCTTACTCTTTCAATGTTCGATACTCCTCCCATGACTCAATGCTCATAAAATAGTCCATCCAATCGGACCAATCAAACGTCTCAATCAATTCATCTCAAATCAGCCTCGTAGAGGCTCTTATCTTTCAACTAGTCTCATGGAGACTCTATCATCTCATTAATCAACATCTCAATCAATAGCTCAAGACTAATAACAATCATTAAGGAACAATCGAATAGACAAATTGGTAGAGTTCATTTATGGAGACTCAAGGAGCTATCAAGTTCTATCAACTCATCATCATTCTCACATCATAATTACAATCACAATCGACATTCTCAATGAAGGCTGTAGACTCAATCCCTATCTTCTTTCATGCATGCTTTTAGAAGTTAACATATAGGGTTTATGCAATATGTCATGAAAAATATTCAATTGCAGAAAACAGGCTTATGATGATCATCAACACATGAAAATACACGTAAAATTTATAAACATTTCAAGAAAATAATCAAGAATCATGTCTGTAGACTCAAGAACCTTTAACTCTTATCTAAGACCATCTATGGGGCACATGAGAGAATAATCTCTTGCTTTTCTTTAGCCTTAATTACATGGAATGAAGGTATATGATCAATTTGGCATGAATCCATCTTGAAATCTTCAACTCCTTGCTCTTTATTCTTCTCTTTTAGCCCTAGGTCTTTTTCAGATACTTAGAATGGCTTAAGAATGGGTTATATACCTTTTTTTACGCTTAAAATGACTTATTTTATTCATATATTAAGTTTAGGAGGGGTTTGGAAAGGTCTAGGATGCCCCTCAAGAAATTCGAAGAAAAGTCAGTTTTCAGGACGCGAGGTTCGCTATCCGGACCGCGTACTTTTTCAATTTTTTTGGTGGAAAGTCCTCTGAAATCCCATAGAAAATATTTGGGACAAAACCTAAGTGTTGGTCCACGATGGGTTGGCATCGCGGACCTATCACACACCCTCATTGTTTCGCATTTTATTATGAAAAATTATTTTTACATTTGATTGTTCTAAAATCGGGTCGAGACTATTTTTCCACTCAATTTCTCACGCTGATTGCATATCCGGTTTCGAATTAGCAAACAGAGTAAGGGAAGATGCATTACACATTTTAATGCTTTGATTAATTCCATCTATGTCTTATTAATTATTAGAATTTATTTTAATATTTTCTAAAAAATAGAAATTTTGTTTTAGTGAACGGCAAAATGGTAATCCAACTTTGAAGGTTGGAGCTCCCGCTCTTAGTAATATATGATAAGAACAAAGTAACTGGTAAGCTTCAAAGCTCCCATGGTAGTATCGGCCGAGAGTAGGTTCAATATTTCTTGCTCTCTCCCTTTTTATGTATATTTACTTGTCCATTATAATATGTAAGTAGATTGTCGATAATATCTATTCATTTTGTGAAATTAGGGTTACTTTATGTAATCAAGTGATATTCTTAATTTATTTTTATTATTCATAATAATTATATTTCTATTATATTTGTTAGGATTTGAAATTTATTATATTTAAAGGATAATTTTGTAAAATTATTTGTGTTAGTCAATAGTGAACTGTTGTTGTTAGAAGGATAAAGTTCGCAAAATTATTGTGTCAAGTCAATAGTGGATTGATAGAGTTGGACTGAGAGAGTGTTCCTTTTTTGTCCAATATACTTTTTTGGAATGCTTAATAATGTTTGGTCATATTATGAAATCAAGAGATAATTTTGCATTTAGTATTTTTATTGTTTATTATAACTATGTTCTATTATATTTTGTTAAGATATTATATTTATTATATTAAAAGAGTAATTTGGTAAAACTGACCGTCCAATCCTTCAAGGACCTCAATAAATTACAGCCTCCTCTTTTATTTCATGCATACCTTCTCCTGTTATAGCCAACTTACTCCTTTCCCCTACTGTCAGCCAGCTTACTCATTCCCCCAGATCTCTTCTATAAAGTTTATGTTCTTTAGCTTTGATCTTCAGATTTGTGTAGATCGTCGTTTGATTTACCGTTTGAACATGGATTTGCGGTGTTTCTGTTATGGCTCGACTTAGTCTTTCCCCCTAGTTTATATTCTTTATCTGTCATCTTTAGATCTGTGTAGATCGTCCTTCGATCTACTATTTTGAACATGTATTTTCGGTGTTTCTGTTATGACTCGGCTTACTCCTTTCCCTTGCTGCCTGCCAACTTACTCCTTCCCCCAGATCTCTTCCATGTAGTTGATGTTCTTTAGCTTTCATCTTCAGATCTGTGTAGATCATTCTTCGATATGGTTTTGAACATGGATTTGCAGTGTTTCTGTTATGGCTCAACGTACTCTTTCCCCCTGCTGCCATCTAATTTGCTCCTTCCCCCAGATCTCTTCTATGTAGTTTATGTTCTTCAACTTTCATCTTCAGATCTGTGTAGATTGTTCTTTGATCTATTGTTTGAACTTGGATTTGCGGTGTTTCTGTTATGGCTCAGCTTACTCCTTCCTCCTGTTGCTAGTCAATTTACTCCTTTCCCCAGATCTCTTCCATGTAGTTTATGTTCTTAAGCTTTCATCTTCAGATCTATGTAGATCGTTCTTCGATCTACCGTTTGAACATGGATTTGTGGTGTTTCTATAATGGCTCAGCAATTGATCGTCTGAATGGTGTGATGGTTCGATATTCGTCGATTGTAGCAGCCGATTAAGGAAGAGATGGTAGATGTGATGCTTTCATGCTGGTTCGGATGAGATGAACCTCAGATCTGTGGAGGTTGGAGTTATGGTTTCAGCATCTAAGGTGTTCACTTAAGGAAGATTCAGCTGACCTTTGTCAGTTAGCTAAATATGCTGCTTGTGTTTTGTTTGCTTGCAAAAGATGAATTAATCGTTTATGTTCGTTGAAGATATGCTAATTCATTTTACATGTCGCAGATCTGAACAGAGATTGAGGGGTTGTTCCATCGCTGTCTTAGATTGAAAAGTTTGGATCGGATATAATTGATTGAGGTTGAAAGCCTCCTGCGTGTTGGTGTATCTATAGTTATGATAGCTTAATTTAATATTTATAATTATTTGAATCATTCATAAATGTATATGAGTGAAAACAAATGAGCTATGTTAGCAGGCATTTGCCATGTTGGCTGCGGTCGCATGGCAGGTCAAAGTATGAGGTATGAGTGAAAATATGTGAGCTAATGTAACCATGCCTTTGCCATGTTGGGTGTTCTTGCATGGCAGGTTATAAGTACCTAATAAAAAAATTATTTTTGGTGTCAGAGAGGAGAGACACGGGGTTTTGCCCGGTTCTCCTCTCCCGTGTCTTGTGTCCTTTTTATTTTTTGTTTTTTTAATTTGTCATGCTCTTCCGCTGCTCCTGCACCCAATGATCTAGTGATTACTTGTTTATTTAAGGACAAAGTAACATATGCTGATTTGCATAATATGGTGATGGACAAATCAAAGCTTCTACTGGATCATTGTAGAGGTATATGCAGAATTTACTTACGCATTTATCATAAACAGAATCAATTTCCTTAATTATCTCTTATACACTAACAAATATTCATAATATTTCTGACCAATAGTTCTGGAATTATTTATACAAACTGAATTGCTCTAAAAGCTGACTTAAAACTCAAATAACCTATGTACCTTTTCATGGAAGTATACTTATATGTAGTGAATAGTTCTCAACAGATGTATATTCTGTACTTTTAATTATGGAACTTTTGGGAAATAATTATACTGAAAATGCATCAACTAATTAGTGGCACTTGGACCAGTCTGGTTTCTTGATCTGTAAGCTTCAAGATAATAATTGATTAGCCATTAACATATAGAGTCTTTCAAGTAATAATTGGTGATCTAACTTTATGATTGAGAAATATTCTGTAATTCAAACAAAGTGTCTTAACTCAAGAAGTTACTGTAGGAGAACAATCCTAAAGTGGACATTGCAAAAGCTGCTGGCTGAAGCACGTTTCCCTTGTAAGCTTTCTAATGTGGCATCTAATTATGCGTACTATTAAATATGTGCACTCTTTTTTCCTTTACTAGAATGTTTTCCTACAGGGTTTTGTCTAGTAAGGTTTTTAACGAGGCACATAATATTGTAATATACATTTGAATATTAAAAAGTTTCTTCCATTCTAATATACCTTTGAATATTATTCAATAAGAGTAAGAAATGTTTTCTCTTCTTCTCCCTACTTACTTTATATTTTTCTAACAACATCTTGGTTTTTAGCTAATATTTTAATTCTAATATTCCATGGTATATGTCTAAGACTAATTAAAGAATATTTGGTATATTTTATATTAAATTTAATATAGAATAAATAAATTGTGAAGTTCTCTTTATTTCTTTAAATTATTCATGCTCATTTAAATCAGGTCATTCTTTATACAGAATGGAGTGAGTATTTCCCAATAGATGTATATTCTATATTTTTAATTATGGAACTTTTGGGAAATAATTGTACTTGAAAATACACCAACTAATTAGCGACAGTCAGATCAGTCAAATTTCTTAAACTGTTATCTTCTAGATAATAATTGATTAGCCGTTACAATATCTAGTTTTTCAAGTATTAATTGGTGATCCAACTTTATGATTGAGAAATTCAAACAAAAGTGTCTTCTCACAATAAGTTGCTGCGGGAAAACAATCACACAGGAGACACTGCAAAAGCTTCAATTAATTCGCATTGATGCTTGCTGAAGCTTTCCCTTGTGCTTGATGAGTGTTGCATGTTCTACCTTGTCCGTACGAAGCTTGTTTGCAACTGAGGCTGTCCAAAAAGGTTTGAGCTGCTGTTGTAGAAGTTGAAGATTAGGTAATTAATTCTGCATTTTTGTTTGTATTTGATCTTGTGCTTGATGAATGCTGCATGTTCTTTTCTTTGTTTCACAACATGATTTTATCCACTGAGGTGTTTGTTGTTAGCATTTAATATTTTTTGATGATAGATCAGATGATGGAGGATCCATTTAGAAGTGAAGGAAAAACTCAAGGAATTATATCCTTGATTGCTGCAAATCACATCTTGGAAGAAGGAAAAATATCCAGCTAATCTGGATACATTCCCAATCAAGGATTCTACAATATACTTGATTGGAAGAAATCCCTTGGGTCAAGGAATTTCCAACGTCTAGTTTTTGGAGGCCTCTTATAGCAACTCTCTCTTTCCGAATAGTGAAGCTCTCATTGAAACATCTAGCCTAAAGTACTACTTTTCTGCTCAATACAAATATTGTACTCCCAATGTGAAAAGTTGTAAAGAAAGAGAGAAAAAGATAGATATTCTAGACTAGACAATACTGAGAGAGGTTGAAAATTGGTTCTATGCATCAGACAGTGCAAAATACCATCTGTAATCCATTACTCACTTCTGAGCTTCAAAGGAACCCTTTGTGACCCAAGGGGTATGGAAGTAGGCACCACATTTGTATTGTTAACCAATATAAAATTACTTGTTGTCGATCTCATCCTTGTCAAGTTTATTTCTATCTAAACTAAAGTAATCAACTATCTTAAAAATTGGAATTCACCCCCCGATATTTTTTCAATGAATACAATATTTGGATTGATTATATATTCTCCATCATTACATAATGTCATATATACATAATTTGAATGATAAACCTACAAGAATTGTAAGGCATGTGGTAGATACCATGAAAAGATAGGGTGAATGATAAAATAAAATTATTAAATAATAAGTAAAGTAATAAAATATGAAGAAGATATAAAAGTAACGACGCAACCACACCAAATCAGTTGTCAGACAAAATGGGTCTTTTCGCCGTTACCTAACGATGGATTTAAATGATACAATACAATGAAGTTTAACTAACAATTAAAATAAACATTGTATTTAAACTAACATTACAATACAATACAACGGGTAACAACCATCCAAGCAGGGGGTAAGAAAGAAAGAAATATTTTAAAAATTTTTGGTGTAAAATTAGTTATTTATGTGGGTATAAATTATTCCATTAAAATAAAAATATTAATTAAATATAAAAATATGTCATTCTTTTTAGATTGGCTGAAAAAAATAAATCAAATAATTTAAGATAAAAGGAATAAAAATTTAATATCTTCTTTGTTTCCAACCCTCGGAAGAAAGACAGTCTTTTTTGAGTAATAGAGTTTCCTTTTGTACTTAAAACTTGGGAGAAGTTATAGACTTCTTCTACTACTATCATGTAAATATTCATAGTTGATTCAATTTAGAAAAATCTTATCTGACCAGTATCTAGTGGATTGGATTGGATGGTTAGTCGTTTTGTTAAATTACACAACTACACAACAGATTTTATCATATTCTCTAATAACCCTACTGTTCTAAAAAATTACAAAAATTCCTTATTTCTACTCTCCCTTTCCAACTTGTAGATACATAAAATATTATTTCTCTCTCCTCCTTAATTTATCCTAAATTATCTCCTGATTTTAAGTACTCTAATCATTATCTACATAATCTTTCTATTTTTCAGTTATGTAATCAATCTTTTCAACGATTAATCTTAATTTCAAATTCTTTATCATTATTTTCAAACTAAGATAAAAGGGAAGAAATTGATAAGTCCCCAATTTTTCCGCCAAAACCTACTATCTTTCATTTTTCTTCTACTTCTTTATAACATTCTCCATTCTGATTCCAACGATGAGTATCAATCTGAAAAATAGAAAAATCCTTAATCAAGTATCAACTACCTAGATCAAGCACCTAATTTTAAGTATCAAGTATCTACTAGGAAAAAAACATAAAATTTATTTCAGGTATCAATTATCAGTAGTTTCATAAGCACAAGCGCTCCTTCTTAAAGTATTAAGTACCTAAAACTTCGATTCCAACGATGAGTATCATTCTAAAAAATAAAAAAATCCTTAATCAAGTATCGATTACCCAGATCAAGTACCTAATTTTAAGTATCAAGTATCTACTAGACAAAAAAATATAAAACTTATGTCAGACATTAATTATATCATTGTATTCAAAGAAACAACATCCCTTGTCTGGATATTCTCAAAAACCAAGTATGCCGCATCCAAATATCCACAATTAAGCATAAAAATGAACCAAAGAATTAAGAATAAAGATATCAAGACCAATCCCCTTTTAACTACCGTCCCATAAAGTCCCGTCCCGAATCCAAAAACTTTAATCTTGGCAGATGCTTTGAATACAAATGGGTGAGTAAATTTACTAGGAAACTCACGACCCTCATAAAGTATGTTGACAAATATCAAGATACTTTGAATAGGGTCTTCACTAGAAGCATAGGCACAAATAAGTGCGTTCCAGGAGAATTACCTTCGAGTACTAGTCGACATCCATACATTCATGATGTCTCTTCTAAGTTGCTGACTAAACCTGGTTGTCGTCTTCAATTTTGCATTTTCTTGCAAGGAATTTCCAGAGGTTTTTGAAACTATTTTTGTTGCGCATACATTGCAACTGAAATTACTTTATAGCCTAATTAATGGGTGATTGAATTTAAGTTTTTAGTTCAACCCCCTTTTTAGCATAACTGATTGACTTGTTTCCTTTTTTTTTCCCGACATGTATCCAATGAGTTTAAGGTATCAACACGCCTAATAAATATGGAATTTTCAGTAATTTAGGAAATAGTTGGTAATAAAAGGAATTAACCTTATACAATATGAGATTGTAAAATTTATGCATATTTAATTAACCAAATATAAAAGTAGTTGTTAGACCCCGTAATTAATTCCATCGAGGTAAATCGTTCAATTGGTGAAGTTATGGCGAACATGACGTAATTTAAATTAAGTAAATTTGTGGTGCTAAATTATAATTGGAGCGTACATTTTAAGTTGGAGTCGGAAGTCAATTGGATATAAATAGAAAAGTTTGGGACCAAATTGATCATTAAGCAAACTTGAAGCCCTTATGATGCAATTAGGAGAAAATTGTTTTCTATATATACCACACTTGGGTTTATTTTTAAGACCAAAGGTCTTGAACTTAGAGAAAAAGCTTGAAGAAGAAGAAGAAGAAGAAGAAGAGGAGAAGAAGAGAAGGGGAAGAAAACCAAGTAAGTAATTACTTCCTTATGTTTATGT
>JAPFFP010089284.1:0-21155 GCA_026153255.1 Solanum medicagineum
GCCGCCGATCATTTGATTGGACTGAAATTTGGAATGGGTGCACTTGACGATATGAATCATTTGAAAAATAAACGTATACCTACATACATACATTAAAAACCAAAAACTAGCATCCCAAATATAAGTAAAAACAACATCCAACATAAAAATATTTAAATAAATCCAAAAACTAAAAGAGTAAAAAGATTGTCTAACAATAGAATAAAGTATCTATTATGACAAGATAAGAACTGTGGCAAAAGGAGTAAAACATCATGGTGCGTCAAGCACTGGTCTCTGACTGGTCAGCAGGGTCCTGAATCACGACCTCCTCCTCAACAATCTGGGTCGCAGCTGTGTGTGAGCTACACTCTCCATGTGAAGGCTATTGTTATGTATGTCTCTATATGTCTGCCAATAGGATCGACTCCTCAACCACCTCCCCTGGTATCGGCTCCTCCACCGGGGCTGTTGGGGCATCAGGTCTAGGTCTCTTTTGGCTCATCTCTAGGTCATCATACTTGAGGGGACTCTTCCTATGGGAATGTGGGCAGTCAGCTAACCAATCAAGTACCTCATCTCCCACCGATGTCATCTCTAGGACTATAATAGGGACTACTAACATCTGTAATAAGTCATCCTTAAATTTGGCCAACTCCTGTGTCACTGCGCTCGTGTCAGCAGGCGGAGCACCCTCAAGCCTCCACTGCACTCTTGCCTCGAAAGCATCAACTCGGGCATCCACCGCTGTAACTTTCTCATCTATCAATGCACGGGTGAATGCCTTCATCCTCTCCTCTGAATCCCGTACGGTCTGGCTGACCCAATGTTTGACCTGTGCTGCTAACGCCTGTAGCCTGGACTCCACCATAGCCACTCTGCATAATAGTGCCTGAAAAGCAACAGAAGGGGTAATAGAATCAACTTGTAATGTAGATGCTTATGGTGCTGGTGTACTAGAGGATGGTGTGGACTTGATCTCAACAGCTGGTGTGGGCTCTGCAGCTGGAGCAGTGCCTGTAGCAGCTGAAGGTGAACCCTGAGTCTGAGGCTCTACCGATAGCTCTAGAATAAGAGGTGGCACAACTCTGTAGAGCTACTGGGTTCCCGTCAGCCTTAATTAGAATAGGTTCCATTAAACACACAACCTCTACATAAGGGTCCAGGTGGAGAGAGACCTACACACTAGCTTCGTTGCATAATCTATGTATCAGGATAGGGAATGGCAAGTACTACTATGTGCAGACTGAAGACTCGTGAATTTATTCAGGCATAACGTAGGCCCAGTCAATTTCTACCCTTCTAGGATGCTAGCCATACAACACGGCCTTCTCTAATGCGATCACATTATCAGTGAAAATGGGTCTAATGGGCCAACAGATAATGACCACCAAAACTTTACCCTGAATGAGAGGTGGGCCTTTAGAATATACTTAGTGTGGTTTGTAATCCATGTTGGCTCAACACCTTCCTTGCAAATTTGGCTCGGTATCCACCTAAGGAGCTCTATCTAAGCCTGACATCCTTTTAATTAACCGCCTTTCTCATATCTATAATCATATGATCATACTCCGCAGTGGAGTGTCGCACTCTATAATTTGGCCAAAATTGTACCCTCCGAATGGTTTCTTCTGAGATATTAACAACCTCACCTCTGGCCAAGATTTCATTCAATCGTGGCTACTCAATGGGCTTTTTGTGCCTCGAAAGATTGCTACGTAAAGTAGCATAGTACGAGGAATAAAATTCTTGGACCAGGTAGGGGGTGTACTTTCCCAACACTTGTGATAGCCATCCTAGTCCATAGCGCTCAAATTCAACTTCTAGCCCTGGTGTACTGCTTAGCCCTGAGTCTTTTAACCTTGCCTCCATATGAAACCTCCACACCGGCCTCCCTTGACCTTTTGTTTCCATTCCTTTTTCATAAATCTCTCTCATGCCTGGGGCACACCATCTTGTTCTTTGGGGGTTTGTGGAGGAGAAGGTGTAAGTCGAATCGGCTGGCTATTGTAGAGCAGTCTCCTCTTAATGAACTTGAGATAGCTCAAGAGAATCATACTCAAAAAGTGAGGCATCATCATTTGATCCTTTATCGTCACCCTCCTCTTCAGACTAGGAGGGGCTATCTACTTCCATATGAACCCTTGTTGTTTGTGATCTCGTTGCAGGCATATTAGCCTCAGGATCTTGGTGCACATTTATCTCTTCAGTAAATTGTTCATCATCTAACGTCTCATCTCTCAGTCAGTGTCCTGAAGTCGAGGAAACACCCCTTCGACCTCTTGGAGGCATGATATCTGAAAAGTTAACACATACCAATGCATGAGTCCCATGATGTTTTGTTCCACAAATGAATAACACATAAAACAATCAAACAATAAACAATATAAATGCCAAAGTGAAAAACAACTAAACCAGGTGCAGGGTTGCAAATACAAGGTGAAGGTACAACTCATAGGGTGATCTATGAGTTGTACTGTAGCCTCGTAGTACCAAGTTATCTGAGAGAAATGTATTCTGGAATCAGCTACAAGATGTAGGTACAACTCTTAGGGTAACCTAAAGTCGTATTCTGCACTCATACCTCATTCTAGAAACATTTTCAAAATTTAGATTTGGGCCACAAGACCACCACTACGAGTTGTATACAAATCATAGGTGAGCCTCGTATGGAAAATGTTAAGGTACCATAAATGACTTATGAGTCATAGTGGGTCCTCATAGATGAAAATAGATAGCCCCCTGGGTGCCTCTAACTTTTCCACAATGACCAAAAATTAACTAGGAAGCATCAAAAATCAAAAACACATAAATAATCCAGTAATAAGCCTAATCACTACACTTTACCAATCATCCCAAAATGAAACACGAATTCTCCATCCTATTCAGAATATTTCCAGCATGAACTAATCTTAGACATCACCCAATTTCAACAATAGTCAAGCACAACTGGAGACATGCAAAGGTTTACTCAAGTTCATACAATAGTCATTCCTAACAACAGAATGATACCACCCGCAACATTTACGACTTTCAACTCCAACATGGTTTCACCAGATAATTACCCATAAATCATGCAATAAGCACATACAACCATAACATTAGACTTCATAATAACAAAGCTAGGGTATAATTTAAGAATTGACTTATTACAGGGGCATAGAAAATTTTAAATCATGCTCCTCCCACTATCACAATCATTTTCACATGGTTTTTACTAATCATGATCACAAGATATTCACTCAAACACCCACAAAACAAGATTATTTTAGATGTATACCAAAGTTAACCATAAAAACTTACTAGATGAAAGATGACTATGCGATGAGAAGAAGACGATAAGGCCGAAAACTTGGTAAAATGCACTTCGTGGGAAATGTTAATAGAAGAATGATTTGGGGGATGAATAAAATAGTGAAAAGTGATGTTTTGGGGGTTATAAAGTGAGACGAACCGTTTCATGAAGGGACATAAGGAGCCAAAAGACATTAGTCTTTAAATATTCCAAACTGGGTCACCTTTTAAAATTCTGCAGTCGGGCCTATGATACCGTGACTACGAGTCATAGGATGTCATATGACTCGTAGGTTCGAATCTCGTAGTGGACCCAATACTTAAGAAAATTCTGATTTCATAGCAGGCTACTATGAACCCCACTATACGACTCATAAGGGACTCTAAAAATCGTAAGGTTGGCTCATAGTATATTTTCCAAATTTAGCAACTCTCTATTTTCCTCTACGAGGCATGACTACGAGTCATAGTGATGACTACGACTTGTAGGCCTGCTGGTAGAGGTTGTTCCATGCATAAAACTCTCTACTCCTCATTTTTCTGGTTTTTTCCTGCAACCAATTACTCAAGATACACTTAAATGCAAGATAATACAGTTGATTCAAAGTCTTAGCATTCATAACAAAACATTAAACTACCACCCAACAAATTAAACAAAAAAAATATCTCAAAATAATCCAAAATACAAAAGATGTTTGGGTTGCCTCCCAAGAAGTGCCTTGTTTAACGTCTTGGCTGGACCATGCCATCATGGATAATCAGACTTCTCCATGAGTTCCATCACTTCTCCTTCTGTTCTTTCTTTGCTCATCCTACACCGCCTCTAGTTTCTCGGCAAGCTGCTTCATCCTATCTCCAAGCCTTCGCATTGGCATGGTTTGTTATTCCATTTTGTAGTTACTTTTGAGAACATCAAACTTGATCTCCTGAATAATATCTTGCTCATTGACCTTGGTCAGGACTTGTTCAAGCATGTGGTCAATCCTTGTCAGCTTCTTCATGATGCACTACTGGTGGGGCAACCTTAAACAGTTTGGTACACTCTCTTTTCTGTAGTGCTTGGGGTTCCCTAAAATGTACTAGTGGGTGGCACTAGTTGCTTTTGCATTGGTTGATAAACTTGCGTGATCACAGACAACTTATCCATGTATTCAGTAATTTCACTGAATTGTTGTCTCAGAAATACCAAACACTTCTCTCCGAATAAGGCATCAGCATGACCTTGTTATTCAGAGGTTAATGCTGAGTAGAAGCTAGCAGCCAATTCATCATCAATCAGACAATGGTTCCCATTCATTGCCACACACTTCTTATGCCTTTCCTAAGCTGCTACCAAAGATTCTCCTGGCATCCATTTAAAATTGCAAATGCTATTTTGCAGCTCTTGCTTGTTGGGCCCCTTATAGAAGCTCATTAGAAGACTCTCTGCACCTCCCCCTAGTTAGAACAAACATTAGGTGGGAGAATTGACCACCATTCCGCAGCCTTACTCCGGAGAGTCATTGGGAAAGCTTGAAGAGCCATAGCCTCCCAAGCAGGATGTCGTGTCCCAAGAACCCCCCTCAATATTTGAGTAAAATGTTGCAAGTGCATTTGAGGGTCTTCGGACTCTTTCCCATAGAATAGAACATGTCTCTATAAAGTTTCCAGCATATCACTAGTGACATAGAGCTTTTATCGGTCATGGTGCCAACTAACCTGCACTTAAAGTCCACTAAAAAAAACAAAACAAAAGTAAAATACAAGAGAGTTTAAAAATTAACACTAGAACTAACTAATAGTGAAATCAAGTCACAACCTAGCTGTATTCCCCGGTAATGGCACCATAATTTCTGATGATGTTCATGCTCTAATAAGAAAGCGGTTGCTGCCAACAATTAACCTAACCAAAGGTTAGGATCGAATCCACAGGGAATACAGGGTTTGACTACGAGAATTCACTATCAATCATTTCAAGTATCTATAACTAAAATCTCTAAAGGGGGGGTTTTGTGATTCAAGAACAAAGTAAAATAAACACTATACTACAATGCGAGAAAACACTCAATTTTAGGAACAACTTGGGAATTGTGCTCCCCATGGTTTTTTGACTCAATTAACCTAGATAACATGACTACAATTAGAGATTCGAATGCAAGATGGCAACTTAGGTTCGTCCAGCCCTCTTGTGAAGGTGAAGGTCGAATTTCACCATGACGCTTGGTCGGCTACCATGGTATGCCAACTAACCGTTACCTATTGTCCCAGTCAACCTCCCTTTGGTTAGGTTTGGTTGATTAGATGAGAACACATCAATCGAATCCTGAAATCTATTTCTCTTTTCCTATTCGTTACTACCTTGGTCAGGATTGTGATAGTAAGTAGGGTTTGGTGTTGGCCACCACCAAACAACAATCATAATGAAGAGAAATAGACAATACATACAAAACTCCAATCATAGAAATGTACTAACCTAGGTCATCTCAAGTCAAATACCCATGGTTACCACAACCCGAAGTTGTGGCTCCTTAGCTACTCATGGCTAAGGCAAAACCAACAAAAATACAAATATAAGACATGATTGAGAATTTTACCCAAAGCAATGAAGATTGAAGACACCACAAGTTGCAAACCACAAGCTTGATAGATTGATAATAAGTACAAAGCAAGATTTGCAATCCCCAAAATTGGGTCTTCTAAGAGAAAATGATAAACTAAGCTAAAACCCTAAAAGTTTCCTTGAGAGTATATTCAAAGATGATCTTCTCTTCTGAATTTTGAATCTTCCTTAATATGACCCTAACTTAAAGTGTTTATAGTGCTTACAAAATAATCCTAAAAGTTACACAGAAAAGACAGTTGGCAGCTGGTATGCCTGGGGTGACTTACGAGTTATAATCGCGGTCTTGTATCAGGTTCTTAGCATCTTGGAGTCAACTGATATGACTCTCTGGTACGAGTCGTAGCTTGTCCTCCTCTCATAGTATAGACCTTTAGTTTTTGGTCTAAAGTTTTGGCTCTCTGATTCCTACTACGATTACACCTATATGAGTCATAGTGAGACGTACGACTCATAGGGTGGTCTCATAGGGTTGACCTCCACTTAGCAGATTTATGATTTTTTGATCTTTGTCTCTTCCTACGATAGCCCCTTACAACTCGTAGCTTGGGCTACAACTCGTAGGTGAACTCGTATGCCCTATGCTTTAGCAAAACCTACAAGTTTTCTCCAAAATCATGCCAACCTAACTTTTCTGCAAGAACAATAAAAAAACACATAAAAACCATAAAAAGTCGCATAAATAACTCATAAAGTCCCCTGTTTTAGGCATCACATGTGTTGTATTTTGACAGCACAACATCTCCTCCCATTGATTCCATTCTTATAGTGTCAGATTTTAAGAAAGTCTCCCCTATGGATGTACCTGGCTTGCCTCCTGATAGAGATATAGATTTTTACATCAATTTATAGCCCAGTATCCATACCATATCTGTCGCTTCTTATCTTATGGCCCCAGAAAATTTAAGAGAACTTTAAGTTCAGATCAAAGAACTTCTTGGCAGACGGTGATTTTTTCCTAATGCTTCATTGTGGGGTGCTCCAACCTTATTTATTAAGAAAAAATGATAGTAGTATTTGAACTTGTATAGATTATTGTCAATTGAATAAGGTAACTATTTATAATTATTACTCACTACCTTGTATTGATGATCTATTTGGCTAATTACAAAGTGCTCCAGTTTTTTAAAAATTGATCTTTGATAAGGCTATCACCAATTATAGATTAGGCCTGAGAATATGCCTAAGACTACTTTTCGGACCCAGTATGGGCAGTATAAGTTTTTGGTAATGTGTTTTGGCTTGGCTAATACCCTCATCGCTTTCATGAGCTTGATGAATCGAGTGTTTAAGCTCTTTCTGGTCTCCTTTGTTATTATGTTCATAGATGATATCTTAGAGGAAGAGCATGTAGGCTATTTTTGTAGAGTTTTTGGTGTATTGGAGAAAATTTTCCAACGTGCGAATTTTGATTGTTTTCACTTTTCTCTTTGGGGTATGTTGTTTACAAAAAAAGGGTGATGGTGAATCCCTAAAAGATTAAAGTCGTTAAGAATTGGGCTCGGTCTAGCTTGGTCATTTAGGTGAGGAGTTTTGTGGTGCTTTCTAGATATTATCAATGGTTTGTGAAGAATTTTACCTCTATTGCTACCCACTTGACAAGGCTGACTCAAAAGGATGTGTTGTTTGAGTGGACAGATAAGTGTGAAGAGAGCTTCCAAAAGCTCAAGACTCTTTTGACCACAACTCCAATCTTGACATACAAATGGAAGTTAAGAATTGTGTTATTTATTATGACATGGGTTTGGATGTTGCTTTGGTTCAGGTGAGAACGTTATAGCCTCTGATTCACGTCACTTGAAGGTGCATAATTGAAACTGCTGGCACATGATTTAGAATTGGCAGCGGTGATATTTTCTCTAAAGACTATCTCTATGTCATAAAATGTGAGGTGGTCACTAATCATCATAGTCTTTAGTATGTGTTGGCTTAATAAGACCTGAATTTGAGGCAGAGAAGGTAGATGGAGTTACTTAATAATTGTAATGTCACAATATAATATCACCAAAGCAAGGCTAATATGGTGGTAGATGCATGAAGCTGGAAGCCAATAAGCATAGGTAGCCTAGCTATGTTGAGTGTCACTAGGTGACCTTCGGCCAGGGAGCTTCAATCATTGGAAGCTAAGTTTATGAAGTTAGGAATCGAAAAGAAAGGTGGGATACTTGCTAATATTGAGTTTAGGTTCACTTTCATTAAGGACATCAAGTCCAAATAGTTCATAGATGAAAACTTAAATGATATTAGGAAAAGGGTGATGTTTGGCAAGGCACAGGATACGGCCATAGATTCAAGTAGCATTCTGAAATTTAGGGGAAGGATTTGTGTTCCCCATACATATGGTATAACTCAAAAAATATTGTCAGAAGCCCATAGCTCTAAGTATTCAATTCATGTGAGTGTGGCCAAGATATATAGGGACTTAAGGCATTTATAGTGTTAGCCTAGTATGAAGAAGGACATAGTAGAATTTTTGTCCAAGTGTCAAAATTATCAGTAGGTAAAACATGAGCACCAGAGACCAGTAAGCTTACTTTTGAGAATGCCCATTGCTAGATGAAAGTAGAGAGGATAGCCATGGAATTTGTTATGTGTTTCCCTAGACATTAGAGAAAATTGATTTCTATTTAGGTTGTAGTTGACAGGTTAACAAAATAACCCCACTTCATTCCAATCAGAGTGGACTATAATATGTAGTAGCCAACAAAAGTCTATGTGAAGGAGATAGTGAGGTCGTATGTGGTGCCTCTCTCTATCATCTCAAATCATGTTACTCAGTTCACCTCCAAGTTTTGGGAGAAGTTGCATAAGGAGTTGGGTATATAACTTACCTTTAGCATAACCTTTCATTCATGGACTGATGGACATTCTCAGAGAAATTGGCCAAGGGCATTGACTCCTATGGACATTGGAAATTTCTTGGACCTAGCGGGATATTATATAAGGTTTGTGAAAGATTTCTCCTATATTTCATCTCTATTCACCAAGTTGATTCAAAAGAAGATAATGTTTGTGTGGAAGGATGAGCGTGAGAAAAGCTTTCAAACTTTGAAGGATCAACTAACTTCACCTCCAATATTGACATTGCTGGAAGGAAATGATAGGTTTGTCATTTATTGCAATGCATCAAGGATTGGATAAGGATGTGTGCTGAGGTAACATGGTAGTGTGATTGCTTATGCTTCAAGACAATTCAAAGCATACGAGAAGAACTACCCGACTCATGATCATGAGCTTGCGGTGGTAGTATTTTCCTTGAAGATTTGGCGACATTACTTGTATGGGATTCACGTAGATGTCTTCACCGACCACAAGAGCTTCTAACATGTGCTCACTCAAAAAGGATCTCATAACTCTTCATATTCTATTCATCCTGTCACTACAAAGATGTATAGAGACTTGAAGTAGATATGTTGGTGATACGAAATAAAGAGGGAAATTGCTCAATTTGTGTCCGAGTGTGCCATTTCCAACAAGTCAAAGTGGGGCATCAAAAAATGAGTGGCCTATCCTAAGACATTAACATTCCTACTTGGTAGTGGGAAGAAGTCAATCTGGACTTTGTAGTAGGGATTCCAAAGATCAAAAAGCATTTTGACTCCATATGGGTGATAGTGGATCGCATGATAAAATCGGCTCACATCTTACCGGTCAAGACTACATTTAGTACCAAAGATTATACTTATTAGTATATCTGAGATAACATGCATGATTAATGGTCCTGACCTGATTGAGCTTGATTGGAATAAAACAAAAAAAGAGTTGATCGAAATGAGCATATTTAGTCTTGGAGGAGTATTGAGCATCGATATAGGCGTGAGTTGATAACAACTCTAACCCATAAACTATATTGACAGTAGAGGATAGTTATGCTGTTAATTCGAATGAATCATGTCCTAAAAAGTTGGTCCTCGATCTTGGATCCAAAGAGGATTGATCATCCTTGGCCTTGGTAAATATTGGACGGGCATGGCAACAACATCACCTTCATTGTGCATCACTAAAATAAAGGTGGTCGGATTGGATTTCGATTAAGAAAACTCTCAACCAATGCATGACATGATATGAAATATTATAAAACGAGTTGCATAATGCTGAGTCTATTTTCAAGAATGATTTTATTCTTAAAACTCCACATTCATTGAGTTAAGTTATGGATTTTTGAGTTGATTATTGAGCAGAGTTGATTGATTTGTGTCTGAGCCTTACTTAAAGCCATTTCACATATCAGTATATCCCATATATTGACATTTATTTGGGCCTGCATCATTAATGATGCAGATGTAGGTGATAGAGGTCTTCAACAAGCGCATCATTGAAGTCCAAATTTTGCTTCTAGATTTTGATAAACCCTCGTTACTCAGAGGAGCCTTTTTTTTCTTCCTTTATCTAAGTATTAGTATTATTTCTTTTGAGGTATCCCGAGACTTGTTTTGACACTTTCTAGATTGGATAGAGGCTTTATAGGCATTGAGTAGAGATAGACGATTGTTATTTATTTTCCAACTCTTGTTCATTGGAAAATATTATTGAAAGAGACTTAGTATTTACTTACGTTGATAGTCTTTCTTTAGTATTCTTCCACTATTGAGTATGATGTGGCGATGAGGCCAGGTGGTTCTCTTGGGGAATCAACAATGGGTTTTGAAGCATCGGCCACGCCAAGGATACCCTTTCAGGACATGATAGACTAATTTGATCAGTATAAAATAATTAAGAATTTAAAACATCCATGATTAGGCACTTCTTTCCACCATTAGAGGACTTCTAAAGATCGGATTGGAGTAATATTAGTTTTGTTTTTTTTTTTGTGATTGAAAGGAGGTAAGTTCTTAATTTATAATTAATTTTTTTTCCATAGTTTTTTCTTTGATTATTGTTTAGGAAAGTTGAAATTGAGGGTTTTCACCCCAATGATTTTTGTTTCAATTCTCGATAAATTAGAGGTTCATTCATATCTATTTTTTAATGAACTATTGATTTGAGTTCCTATGAAAGTTTGGGAGGGAGTGGTGGAAGTGAAGGTGAGCAGAAGTGTGTCTATTTCAGAAAATCAATTTGAATTTATGTCAAGGTGATCGACCACCGAAGTAATTCATCTAGTTCGGACACTAGTGGAGAGATATAGGGAAAGAAGAAGGGACCTTTCATATGGTATTTATTGATCCTGAGAAATCCTATGATAGAGTTCCAAGAGATCTCCTATGAAGGTGTCTAGAAGATAAAGGTGTCCCAATGGTGTATGTTAGAGCGACAAAGGACATGTATGATCTAGCCAAGACTCGGGCAAGGATGGTGGAAGGAGACTCTGAGTATTTTCCGGTCGAGATAGGACTTCATCAAGGGACAGCGGTTAGTCCTTTCTTTTTGCTTTAGTGATGGATGAGCTGGCATGATCTATTCAAGAGAAGGTCCCTTGATGTGTGCTTTTTACGGATGATATAGTACTAATTGACGAGACTCAGAAGAAAGTGAATGATGGGTTGGAGGTTTGGAGACATGCTTTGGAATCAAAAGGGTTCAAATTGAGCAGGACTAAAACTGAATACTTAGAGTACAATTCAATGTTGCAAGGGATGAAATACACATCGAAGTGAAGCTTGCCACTCAATCAATTCTCAAGAAATCAAGCTTTAAGTATCTTGGGTCCATCATCCAGGGTAGTGGTGATATCGATGATAATGTCACACATCATATAGGGGCAGCATGGATGAAGTGGAGATTTGCCTCTGGAGTATTGTGTGATAAGAAGATACCACTTTAAAGGTAAGTTTTACAGGATGGTAGTTAGGTCGTCGTTGCTATATGGGGTGGAGCGCTGGCTAGTCAAACTCACATATCAAGAAGGTACAAGTTGCGGAGATGAGGATGCTAAGATGGATGTGTGGACATACCATGAGTGATAAGATTTGGAATGAAACCATTCGGGAGAAGTTAGGAGTAGCCTGTGTGGCAGATAAGATGAGAGAAGCGAGACTGCGATGGTTTGGGCATGTGCAAAGAAGAAGTGATGACACTTTAGTTAGGAGGTGCGAGAGGTTAAATTTAGTAGTTACACAGAGAGGTAGAAGCAGACCGAAAAAATATTGGGGGAAGGTGATTAGATAGGATATGGCACAACTTTAAATCACCAAGGACATAACCTTAGATAGAAAGGAGTTGAGGTCGCAGATTAGGGTGGAAGGTTATTAGGTTGGTAGGGATAGGAGGATACGTAGCCCTGTTGTATAGTAGGTTAGTAGGTTTAGTCGTGTATGCATGTTTTTATATCTTATGTTGATTGTTGTATGTCCTATATTTGTTTTCTCGATTATATTTATAATATTTTCATTTGATTTCCAGTTTAGTCATTTCTCTTTCATATCTAATATCTTCTGCTTGTGGGGCCTGACACTTTTGAGCTGAGAGTCTTCCGAAAACAACCTCTCTATCTCGATGAGGTAGTGGTAAGATCTGCATACATTTTACCCTCCCCAGACCCTACTAGTGGAATTTCACTGGGTATGTTGTTGTTAATGATTTTTTCGAATTCAAATACCTAAGAAAAATTTTCTAAAGAAGATTACTACTTGGTACCGAGAGTAAATTTCCGAAGGCATGGGTTTCTAGAGTTATATGAATCTGTCAAATATCATATGGATGTCACCTTATATCAGAGCAACTAGGGAAGGTTAGGTGTATGTTCATTGGTCATTACATTGTATTGCATCACATAACATATTATAGATGTTTGTGCAATCTTTATATGGCGTTATATGAATTGTTGAAACTTTTTAATGTGCAAATTTATTTATTATTTTTTATGCAAAATAAATACTCCTTAAGTTCGATAGACCAATGATGCATATATATTGAATGTGGTTTGCACTCACCGTATTCTTCCTTCTTTTTTTTCATGCATATCCAGTATCCTAGTTCCAGACTTGAGCACAATTCTTGATCTTACGGAGTAGTGTTGATTTGAAGTTGCAATGAGTTTCTTTTGTTTGAAACTTTGGCCCAGTTTTATCTATACTTATAACTTGTCTTTAGTACTTTACATGCAATTTTGTAGTCAGTTTTTCCATTTTCTTTAATTTACTTGTGCACTGTTGCTTGACTTTTTATGTAGTTTGCAGTGAAATTAAGATAGGTGTTATCATGACTCAATTTTGAATTTGACAAAAACCATGGGTGGCGTTAGTATAATGAGCATTTGTAGAAATTATAATAACAAATCTTATACATCCATCCACAAGAGAATTTATCAATTCTCTGCATCACTTTTGGTCCATTTTACGCTGAAATCCTATTCACGAAACTCACATTCTTTTCGCAATAAGTGTAGTTTGACAGATAAGGCTATAGAGGGTTCCAACTGGGGGAAGGATTTTGTTTTATGCCGTACCAAAAAAGAGCTTGAGAGTATGTGAATGACTCGCAAAGTATATTAATTACTAAGTAGATGTTAAGCCATAGGATTAATTAGCATTTGTTTATGAAAATCTACATAAATATAAGTCAACTTTTAACTTTAATAGAAGAACTCTAAATTCCAAGTGCTATTTCTTTTTTCTGTAAAATATAAAACTTAATCCATATATTTATATTGTGTAAAAAAGAGATCCATATTTATTAAGTCTACTCTTACCAACCTTTACTAACCAATTTTTTTCTATCATCTCATTGACAATACATGTTCAGCATGAAGAGAAAAACCTTGTTAGGATATACTACTAGTCATGTAATTGACTTATAGTATTTTTATTTAATTTCTTTTAAAGACTATTTATGTTTCTGTAGTAAAATTCTTAAGTAGATTATTGTGTATATATGTGTGTCCATTACTTATATAGTAGACAATTTTGTGTATGGAGTAATTTAACTCATACAAGAAAGACTAAAATTATCGGTTCATATGAGTTATAAATTAATGTTCACAATCAAAGATGAAAAAGGACAAACATCTTGATGATTGTAACACAAGATTAAATGTAATTTGATCTTAATTATGAGAATGGTTAAGTTTGAACTTCTTGTGCTAGTATATTTTGTATGTATTGAATGGATCGATTAGAGATATTTATTTATGTTGTGAATATTTAAAAATAAATTCTCTGATCCATTACATGTACTTATACTCTTAATCTTGACATAATTATTATGACATATGTAATTCATTTTATTATTTTAATCTACTCAAAGGTGAGTGAGTCAATAAATTCCTAATAAATTGGATAATGAAAAATCACATTACTGAAATAATAATTAGTTGATAGAATCGTGTCTCGGTCTCGAGTTGAAGGCACCCCTTTATAGTTGTTTATAAGTTTTCACGTGATATCTTTGTAGGTGAATTTTATATCCGTCATATGAAATAAGTACGCCTGGTAATGAAGGATTAAATTAGCCGATTAATTAACTTATTAAAAAATTTTGGTTGAATTAATTGGTGCTGGCAATTATAACAAGGGGAGTTAAATAATATGTAATGATAGATTTCAAAATCATATCAAGAAAAATAGTTACAAATTTTGAATGGAATAATATGTAATTTGTTACTATAAGGTTAGTTTATTCTACTATGAATTATGTAATTGGAAGTCTATTAAATTAATCTGTGGTCCCTACTATGCGCCACTAATTAATCGTGCTTGAGAAAAGGTAAAAGAATAAGATGATGTGATATTTACACGGATATTCTAAATTGAATTCTTTCAATTTTTCAAATACTTTTAAATAGTTAATATAGAAAAACAATTTTGTTAATTACGGAAAAACCGTTTTTTAGTTTATGGCCATTTATGATTTTGAATTTCTAAACCCTGGTATACGCATCATGAATTGGGAAACTCTAATCCAAGATTGTTGCTTCTTCTTCTTCTCGAAATGGGTTCATCAAAGAATTGGTTCAAAGACACACCATTCCAGGACTTCACTCGAATTCAATCAACCACACATCAACATCTCTCTCTTCTAATCTCTGTGGTGTGTCTCTCAAGTGGACGTAAAGTCTGTTGTTTGGAGTTTGTGAATTTTCTAAAAACACGGGTTCATCAAGAATTGGTTCAAGACCCATAGTTCGTGGACTTCATTTGGATTCATTGATGTGCTGCCAAATTACAACACTTTTAATTCTTAAAACTTAGGATTTTGTGTGTTCTCAATGTGATATTTGTGGATTTTATGTGATTTTGTGTTTAGATTTGCAAGATTATAGGTTGGCCATGATTTGGAGAAAAATCACAGAAGTTGTTGATTTTTGCTGTTATACGAGACCTTATACGAATCCTAGAGCATTCTACAAGTCGTGAAGGTGCTTCGTGAGAAATTCCAATGAGGGGCAAAGTGAGGGGCAAAGTGCTGAAGATAAAATCTACGAGACATGCATATGAGTCATGGAGAAAGATATGAGTCGTAGACTACCTTACGTGCTGTGAAGATCAGACAAGTTGACTTGCAGGAAATTCATCAAGTGAAACCCCTTTTTACGGATCCTAAACCACTTTACGAGTCGTAAAGGGGTGTCATAGAGGAGAAGTCTAAAATTTCAATAGCTAATCACGAGACCCCGACTACGAGTCATAGAAAACACTATAGGTCGTAGAGTGCTTTCGTAGAGTTTACCGACCACTTTTTCTTATTTGTTCAGGACTTATTTGTAATACTATAAATAGGTCTTTTAGATCTTTATTCAAGGAGGGATGTCACTTTTCAGTAGTTTTAGGGTTTGCATTCAAACAACTCAACACTTGGAGAGAAAAATATTGTGAAAGAGTCTTGGAGAACACTTGCGCTTCAATTCAATCTTCAAGCTTGTGATTCCCATTGACTTTGAATTTGCTTGACCTTAATTCAATTGTGTAAGTGTTTAATTATGTCTTTTTAATTCATAATTTCTTCATGTACACATAGCATGAGTAGCTAAATTCACAACTAGGGTTATGGGAACCATGAAGAACTAACAAAGTAAAATCAGATAATTTACAATTCTTGGAAGGTGTATATGCATGTATTAATTAACTCTATTTGGTTTGCATATTTTCTAGTGGTAGCCAATATTAGAACTTGCCTAGTGTTACCGAATGGATTAAGGTAGTAATGAATAGGAAAAGAGATTAATTAACAGAATTCAATTGATGTGTTCTCATCTAATCAACCCGAACTGGGGTAAGGGGAGGTTGTACTGGGACTTATAGGTAATGTTTAGTAATGCACATTATGGAATGGGCCAAGTCGCATAGCGAAATTCACCTCTCACCTTTGACCAAAGGGCTTGGTGAACTTAAATTACCATCCTGCATGCTATACATTAGACAAGAATTAGGTTATATGGTGATAGTGAGTTGGGGAATCATGGGGAACACAATACCCTAGTTGCCCTGTATTATTGATTTTTCTCTAGTGATATTTAGTTTAGTTTGCTTTCTTAATGATTTTTGCAAACCCTCCCCCTTTGGGGAATTGAGTCAGTTAACTACTCGGGTTGCATGTTGGTGAATTTGTCTTGAGTCTACGTATTCCCTGTGGGTTTGACCCTAACCTTGTTTAGGTTCTATTTCTTGACAGTGACCACTTTATCCTCTAAAAAGAAGGTGTAACTTGGGTGACATCATTTACTCAACTCCACATTCAAGATTTTTGAAGATTGTATGACTTATCCAACATTTAAGACTGATCCATTAAAAAAAAGATTGCAAGAGTCAGATTTCGGGTTTTCCTCTTCAAATTCCAGGTTCTACATTTCCAAAGTAACTTCAAATTTTCTCAAGTTGCATTTTTTTATTTTCAGATCTATTTTCATTTCTTTATACAAAATTTGAGCAATTTGGAGTTCTTTTCAATCAGTTACCTCTATTTAGATATATCTTTTTGGCCAATTTGTTGATTGTCTCTATTACATATCTTTTATCTCTTATTCATTTTTTCCTCGATTTATCTCTACCATTTGACTATTTGTCTCATAATCAATTGCATAATATTTTAGTGTATCTCATTCTAGGTTAAGTTTCTTGGAAACATTTATTGTGAAATTGAATTAATTTTCTTTTCTTTTACTTATTTGTGTCAAATGTTATTTTTAGGAAGTTTATTAAATTGCTCGCTTTTTTTTTTATTTCACATTGTTGCATATTGATTATGGTGCATTGTGTCTAGCGCAGATTTTACTATTTTGTATACTATTGTATCTTCTTGATCTTCTGTAGTTTATTGAGTTATTATTTCTTAGTTTACTGGCGTTGTGGTTTGTTGATGGATTAGGTTCATGTCGTCGGTTGTGGTGGGAGGCAAGGGGTAGTATGGTAAGAGGGGTATGAGCTTAATTAAGTAGGGTTCTGAAATATAAGATCACTCACAGGGAAACCCATAGAGTTAGTGAAGAGACTTAAACCACAAGACAAGATAAGTAGGTAGCAAAGCTCGAACGAGACATAGATGGGTTTAATTACGGTACTATGGTGGCCAAGGGATAGAAATGGAGTACGTATCCTAGTAGATGAGGACCTTAGGAAGTACGTGGTTGAGGTTAGGAAGATTAATGATTGGATGATGTCCATTAGACTTATGATTGATCATCATATATTGAATACAGTTAGTTTCTATGCTCCTCAAGTAGGCCTAAATGAGGAAATCAGAAAACTCTTTTCAATACTTAGATGAGATTATGAGAGGTATACCAAACACAGAAAAATCTTCATTAGGGAAGATTTTAATAGGCATACTGGTGCAACTTCTAGTGGTTTTAATGATGTTCATAGAGGTTTTGGTTTCGGGGATATGAATGGACGTGGGACATCTCTCTTGGATTTTGCTGAAGTCTTTGAGTTGGTTATTAGTAACTCATATTTCCCGAAGAGGGGAAACCACTTGATTCATAGTATGATAGCTATGACTCAGATTAATTATTTACTCCTCCGAAAAGGTGATAGAAGCCTTTGTAAGAATTGCAAATTATTTTGGAGTGAAAATATTTCCACTCAACATAGGCTTCTAGTAATGGATTTAGATATTAGAGGGATAAGTGGAAGAAGTCTATTTATGCCCAACCAAGGATTAGATGGGGAAGCTTGACTCTTGCCCTTTCTGGGGAGATGAGGGAAAAGTTGAGCAATTTGGGGTCTTGGAGTACTAGCAGAGATGTGAATATATGTGGGACACTACTGCTAGTTGCATTAGAAAAGCTAGGTACTAGGGGTATTGAGAGGGGCCTTTGGTAGACGTCAAGATGACTGGTGGTAGAATAGAGAAGTTCAAGGCAAATTAAAATCTAAGAAGATTACCTATACAAAATGGTCAGAGTGCATAGATAAGGATGAAAAATAAAGGTTTAAGGATATCTATAAGATGATGAAGGTAGAAGCAATGACGATAATCATGAGTACTAAGATAGCAATGTTTGAATGCTTGTATGTTAAGCTAGGTGAAAAAGGTGAGGACAATAGATTATATAGGCTCATAAAAGAGAAAGTAGAGAGAGAGAGAGAGAGAGAGAGAGAGAGAGAGAGAGAGACTTAGACTAAGTGAAGTAAATCAAAGATAAGGAGGGTGAGGTGTTGGTGGATGAGACCTCATTGAAGAAAAGGTGCCAATCTTACTTTCATAAACTCTTAAATGAAAAAAGGGACAGCGATATTTAGTTGGTTGATTTGGCACACTCTAATAGTCATCAAGATTTTGGTTATTGTAAGCGTTTTAGAGTTAAGAAGGCTGGATGTGCTATTAATAGGACAAATAGAGGGACAGAGATTGGATCCGATGAGATTCTGGTGGATTTTTGGAAAAGCATAGTCAAGTATGGTATGGAGTGGTTGACTAAGTTGGTTAATGATATTCTGAATACTAGTTAGATGCTTGATGAATGGAGGAGTATAGTGGTTCCATTGTACAAGAACAAGGGCGATATTCAAAACTATAATAATTATAGGGGTATCAAGTTTCTAAGCCACACTATGAAGGTATGGGAGAGAGTGATAGAGATGAGGATGAGAAAAAGAGTGTCTATATCTAAGAATTTTATTTGATTCATACCAAGGTAGTCGACTACTGAAGCAATTCATCTTGTTTAGAGACTAGTGGAGAAATACAAGGAAAGAAAGAGGGACCTTCATATGAGGTTCATTGATCTTGATAGGGCATATAACAAAGTTCTGAGGGATGTCCTATAGTGGTGTCTATAGTAAAAGGGTATTCCAATGGTCTTTATTAGGGTGATAAAGGACATGTATGATGGAGCCGATAAGAATGGTGGGAGGAAACTCAGAGTATTCCTTGTTGAAATAGGACTTCATCAAGGATTTATATTGAGCTCTTTTCTTCTTTCCTTAGTAATTTATGAGCTGACACGGTCTATTCATGTCAAGACTTGGACCTAGGGCCTAGGAGTGACATAGAGAATGGGAATTCAATAGTCCCTAAATAAGCCTCAAAATATCCATATTCACATCATTGGTTTGAAAGCATATTCAAACAGTAGACACATAGTTCAAAGGAATGGGAAAGTAGTACTCATGCTCTAGGGATGTCATAGGGAGAGGGAGAAGCATGGAATCACATAGCCCATTAGCACATAAGGACTAAGGAGCGGGTAAGTATAACTCACTCTATAGGGGCAATTTGGGACTAGTATCTTCCAAATCATAACATAAGAACACACCATAGTTCTTATAACAAATCCACATAACGATATTCAATAGATATCCATAACCATAAACATAATCTCCGAATACAACACTTAGCAAATAAATATAAAGGAGTACACAAGATTTCCAATAACGCCTCTAGTCATAAGATAGGATGGGGGCCAAGACATGTCCCCAGCTCATGCTCAATGTAAATACATAAACAAAAGTACCATATGTAAAGGATTAGTCGTTTGTCCTTGGAAGATAGGATTCACCATAACAAGAAAATCTCAAGATCCGAGCGAATTGTCATACGGTGGATAAAGTTAGTCCTCGGGCCTTACATGGTTAGATCATGTAGGCAAAAGTATGCGTTAGTATGTTTGAATGTACTAAGTATGTGGGCGTGCAATGCATATGACTTATCAAACATATATTCAATGTTAGATGACAAGCGCAAATAATATAGAAAGAGATATATAACAAGAGATATAATATATAATATGCCATGAAATTAATGATGCATGAAATACAAATGCTCATATATAGTGGGGATGGACTATAACTGACAAATCAAACTCATGTGAGTTATTAGATGAATTAGTCCGATAAATACCTCCCATCGGTATGAGAGGATTACTTGCCAAGGGTAATCTACATCACACCTTACGACCTCATCATTTTGGTCGATGGACACCTTACTTACGACCCGGTCATTTTAGAAGGATTTTCAATATCATATCATATTATATGAATGTATAAACATTCCTTTAGACCCATTCATTTCGGTAATGGCTTTCATTTCTATGTTGGCAAATCTTTCAAGGAAAGGGAGAGGGTCCTTGGGGATAGCTCTAATGCCCCCATTCTATCGGTCCTAAGTCAAAACATCTCACGAGAATATTTATACATATACATGCTTTCAAAAGAGGCAATAGTCATTTCAAATCATTTCAATGCATGTTTGGCTTAGGAATTATATTAACTCCTATTTATTCATTATCTATGCCACGCCGGATGTTCTATGGATACAAGCTATTTAACGCTCCGAAGGATTCTTTTTTTGATTCTGGACCGCGAGAGTTATTTCTTTCGATCTCCATCTTTTTACCCGTCATAGGTATTGGTATATACCCCGATTTCGTTCTTTCATTAGCAGTTGACAAGGTCGAAGTTATTCTATCTAATTTTTTTAATAAATAATTGGATGACTGAAATAAAAAAACCTATGTTTGTTTTTAAAAACATTCTTGGACTGTTGCTTTGTCTTTACTCACATCCATGGCATATTTCTATGCGGGTCTTACAAAAAAGGGATTAAGTTATTTCGGAAAATATATTCAACCAACCCCAGTCCTTTTACCCATTAACATCTTAGAAGATTTCAAAAATGAATTATTTCTTGATTTCATCCGTTTATTCATTCAATTTGAAATGTTGATTGTAATACTAATAAGGGGTATAGCATTAAAGGCTTTTTCATTAGCGAAATCTCTTTCTACCGGGAATTCAAAAAGTTTTTTTGTATGCCAAATCCAAATAAATAAGTACCGAGAGAATCAAATCAATGAAGCAAAAGCGATAGATATAGGCATATTCAAAAAGTCACGTAGTAATCTTTTTTTTTTAACATTCCCAAGAAGTAAACCATTGATAGTAGTTCCACGGGCATCGAAAAGGAA
>JAPFFP010089295.1:0-21155 GCA_026153255.1 Solanum medicagineum
CCGCATTTATGTTTGTGTATAATGAGACATGCATCTGTATTGTTGTTTGGGAAGCTGCTGGATTTTATTTGCAGGTGTGGTTAGTTAGTAAAACAGAGGAAACTCTGCCGAAATTTCGGTAGATTTTCTCGGTTGGGCAAATCAGGCAATGCAGATTATTATGTGTATAGGTGCTCCCGTCGGGCACTGGTCACGACCCTAGGTTGGGGTGTGACAATTTCACTCTTGAATTGCGTGATTTTCAACTAACATTATACACCCACCAAGTATTTGATAAAATGTCTGGTCAATGGTTTTTGAGTCATCGATGATCTATTGCATGGCCTATGAGTCAAGTGACTTTATAATGATGAAAGGAATGTATGAATGTGCTGATTTCACAAAAAGTAATTATAGTGTTGGAAGTTGACCACACCTTGTTGAGGGGGTGCTAGCCTCAATCACCTTGCCGGGGGGTGCTAGGCCCGTATTACCTTATTGAGGGGTATATACCTTGACCACCTTATTGGGGGGGGGGGGGGGTTAGGCCCATACTACCTTGTTGAGGGGTATATACCTTGACCACCTTGACAGGAGGTGCTAGGCCCGTACTACCAATTGAGGGGTAGATACCTCAATCACCTTCCAAGGGGGTGCTAGGCCTTGGATTCCAAGTATTAGATGCTTGGTCTATGATGATGGTATCTTCCTACACATGTAATATGTTCTATACAACCATGTTTTACTACAAGCACTGATCATGCATGTCATATTGTTATTATGCTATCTACTGCTTATGTTTATGCATTTTGACTATTTTGCCTATCTCTTGTTACATTGCATCCTACATACTTTGCACATTCAAATGTACTAATGCATACTCTATGCCTACATGATGTTACCATGTAGGAACCGGAGCTCCTCAAGATCATTCTCCCCGTGGCTAGTTGACCATTTTGAAGATAAGGTATTGGTGAGTCCTCAAGTTCGGGGACACTAGCTTTGCACTCTTACTCTTGCTATTTCCTTATGTTGCACTTTGATACTAAAAGGGTGAGCCCGAGAAGTTGTCTTGGCCCCTGCCCAATCTATGTTAGAGGTGTGGTTGGATAAGTTATGTAATTATTCTTGAGCTTTGACTCTTTTGATGATTTGTTCTATCAAAAACTTTCCTTAGTCCCTTTATCCTTGTTTATACTCTCTTATTGTGTTTACTTTGCTTTCATGACCAAGAATGTGTAAATGATATGCTAAGAGGCTTGTTTGGGGTCTCTTTGGCTATGTCAGGTCTACGCCATTGGTTTGGGTCGTGACAATGATCCAATTTTTACTACCATGTTCAGTATGGTTTATATCAACGGGAAGTGGTTCTGTATGACAAAAAAAATGAAATGTATTATTTGATGTCTGATGATGAAGATCCAGTACGCACTGCCAAGAGTAAAAATTCCATCGACAAAGTTATGTTTTTAGTTGTTGCAGCTCATCCTAGATTTGATGCACAAGGAGTAAAAATATTCTCTGATAAAATTGTATTGTTTCCTTTTGTGACACAAGAACCAGCTAAAAGAGCTAGTGCAAATAGACCTGCAGGAACTCTAGAAACAAAAGCAATAATGTCGGTCACCAAAGAAATTTCTTGATCATTTTTTATTAACAAAGTGCTTCCTGCCATAAAGGCTAAATGGCCAAGAAAAGATTTAAATTCTACAATATTCATATAACAAGATAATGCAAGAACTCATGTTCAACCTAAGGACGAGGAATTTTGTCAAGCAGCGTCACATGATGAATTCGATATTCGCTTGATGTGTCAACCGCCCAATTCTCCAGATTTGAATGTCTTAGACCTTGGGTATTTCAGACCTATTTAGTCTCTACAACACAAGGGAAGTCTTAAAGGTATTGATGATCTTGTTGCGGCTGTCATAAAATATTATGAAGATTTTTCAACAGAGAAGTCCAATTATATTTTTCTAACGCTATAGTCATGTATGATGGAGATCATGAAAGTAAAAGGTTCATATAATTACAAGATTCCACATCTTAGTAAAGCTAAATTAGCAAGGAACGGTTAGCTGCCAATACAACTCAAATGTGATCCAGAATTAGTGTAAAAGGCTCTTGATTATTTAGGTTAAATTTTTTTTTCTTTGTAAACTGATGTTTTAGATATGAGTCCCGTTCATTGTTTTGGTGTCAAACAATTGTGTAGATAACTAATGTGAAACTAGATGTGTGGGAATTTTAAGATAAGTAGGTAAGAAATGGATTGTTAGGCAGTAGCAGAGCATTGGTTCGTTTGTCGGTCTCATGCATGCTTTCCACATCTTCTACAATAGAATAAGCCAATAAAAATTTTAATGCAAAAAAGACAAGAACATGAGTAAAATAATTATTCTAATAAAATTTGGGAAGATAAATTTTTAACATAATTCTTATTTCATCTTCAATATTAGTGTCTCGAACCATTTCAATTGAGTCTTCAACTATTTCAATAGGATGATGAAATTTTTCAATGGACTCTTCAACAATAGTCTCTTGAACTTTTTTAACCGAGTCTTCCATGATTGTATTTTAAATTCTTTCAATTGAATCTTCAGTCATTATAGTATCATGGACTATTTCAATGGAATCTTCACAATCAAAATTCATTCTCTAAAATCTCTTAGCTCTCTTTCAATATTTTTTTTCAAACTTGATAGGAGATGAATGAGAAAAAGGGGAAAATATAAAGCATTACTAGTATTTCTTGAAAAGTGAAGGGTATTCTCCCCAATGGCCAACATTAATGGAATAAGAATTTTTTAAGAAAATAAGTCTTGAAATTTAATTCTAAAAATTTAATTAATAAAGGATAGAATTAAAAAAAAATTCAACATATCCCTTAAAAAATGAATAATTTACTTATTTTAAAAAATCAAAAATTCTCTAGCAATTTGCTTAATTTGAAATAGAGGGAATAATATGCAACATTTGATTTATGATTAACACAATAAAAAAGAATTGGAGTAAATTATCACCTATAGCCGTCTTAATTTATTATTTTTCTCCTTTGTGTCTGACGCTACAAGATGAGTTTCTGCCTCTCTTTATATTTTCTTTTTCAAATGAAATAATTATGTACCAAAAGTGAAATCCCATTAACGTATCTGTATCTATATTTATCTATATTTATACTATATTAACAGTGTGAAGTTTTTTAGAAATGTTGATTGAATTTTTTGCGCTTCATTAAATATTTTTCTTTAGACAAAATTATCTTTTCACTGTTTTCTAAATTTATTATTTAATCTTTTAGTTATTTAGTTTTAGGATTTACTTTTGAATTAGAATTTTTTATATTTAGAATTTACTTTTGATTTAAGACTATTTTATGTAAATAATTGCCCAAAATTTTGACTATAAAATACATTGTTAATAAAAATATATGATATAACAAATTTAAAAAGAAAAAAAATCAATAAAATTATGTCAGAAACATTAACTACTCCTTTTATATTTAGGAATCTTTTGATGCATTAAATGTTAATCAATTAATTATTTAACTTCTAATTATTCAACTCTAAATTATTACTTTATGTATTCAAAAACTATTAACATATCTATATTATAAGCATTTGAATTGATTTTATTATCCTTGTCGTTTTACAATATACTAAATTATTGCATCAAACAAATAGTATTTATTTAATGTTTTATACAAATATTGTATTTATTTAATGACAAGTATTATTTATATATAATTTAAAAATTGATGCGGCACGTACGTGCAAAGCACGTTGACTGAAACTAGTTTTAATAAATATGGGACAAGTGGTATAGGGTATTAACTAAATTATCACTTTAGTCCATAAACTAAATTAGTTATCCAATTTTTTTTCTCAACTACATAATGGTAGTTATCGAATAGTCCAAAAAATCCATTAAAAATTTTACAAAATGAGATTTTTATAGAATAAGAAGCTCTAATACTCAAAATAACCTAATGAGCCATTACACCATATATAATTTACCCATCGTTTATTCTCGAATGGCCAAAAGAAAATTGAGGGTAAGAAAGGTATCTAACTTAATAAAAACATGTGGATATCTCTTGTGTATATCCACTTTAATCTACCAAGTGGACTCTTGTAATGACCTGGTTGGTCATTTTTTGCTTTATCTGTGAAAATTACAATTTTACCCTTTCGTAAGTTGCTCTATCTCTGTGGTGGAAACTGAAATCCTGAGTTCTAAAAGTTGAAAATTTGAGTTTTGGCATTTGGAAGCTTAAGTTGTTGAAAAAGTGAGTTTTTGAACCATTCAGATCGAGGATCCGTCGATGCCATTAGGTCTAGATCATTGAATCTGGTCTATGAGAAGCTATAGAACTTAATTTGGAGGTAAAATGAGATTTTAAGGCCCAAAGTTGTGTTTTTAGTTATTTTTGGAATCAAAGTTTGACATTCATTAACATTCGGAGTTCAGAAGCTTAGATCGAAATTCTGACAATTTCAATAGTTCTGGATGGTGAAATTAACGCTAGAAATGATCTTGTAATAATTTTTGAGTTCCCGAGGGAAGTCTTGGTATTTTGAGTTTTAAACTAGTTTATATGAGTTGCATTGGTAATTGTGGCGAGAAGGCCATGAAATCAATTTTTGATGATTCTGTTGAGTACAGATCGTTGTTTTTGGTATGGATACATAATTTAGTTTGTATAATTTTGATTTTGGATGAGTTCCTAGTGCCTTTTCTGAATTTTGACTATACCTGCGAAATTGTTGGTGCCTGCCTTATTTCTTATTCGCGTTCGCGTCCTTGAGGACCGCATTCGCGGAGGTCTAGGGTAAATGACCTCCGCAATCATGGATCAATGGGCCATTCTTCTCCACGTTCGTAGGACCCCACTCACATTCGTGATCTTTGTGACTGCTTCCTCTCCGCGTTCGCGGGATCCTATCAGCGTTTGTGGAGTGTTTTGGTATCTGAACAATATTAAAATCGGGAAACACCAGTTTTACTCCATTTTCATGAAATTCAAGCTTTTGGGGCCATTTTTGAGGAAGATTTTCGAAGAATTATTTTGGGTAAGTGTTTCTAACATCTTTTCAATTCTTTTTCATGACTTTTATCTTGAATTTCATGATTTTGAATGTCCAAAATTGGAGATTTTTAGTCTATGATTTCAAAATTTTAAATGATGATTTTTCCTTCTATTTGAACTCGATTTTAGCGGGATTTTCACCCACGGACTTCATTTTTCGTGTAGAGCCTTATTTCAAAGACAATTTCCAGATTTTGGGGACTTAAATTTTAGCCCTAATTTTGATTATTTTACCTTAAGCCTAATTAGTGCCGATATGGGTATCAAATGCACCTATTGATGCGTAGTATCTATTTTTGATAGTGATTGATCAATCCGGGGATCATTCAGAGGATTTCAGTTGATTGAAAGATTGTCCGAATGCGATTTTGACATTGAGGTAGGTTCGGCTGACCTTTATGGGATTGGATATGAGTTATTGGACTTGTTCATGTATTAATTGTAAGATCTATACTACTTCATGAGGAAATGAGTTGATATGTCAGAATTGTGGTGGAAATGTGATTCTGGTTATGCTGAAAATTGAATAAATTGTTACTGATATATTGAGTGGAATCTTGTATATTGAGCAATGTTGGGATATTAAAGTGATAATATAGGATTTGTGATTTTACTTGGGTAACTTTGTGGAAATTTGATGGCTTTTCATATACTTTTGGGGATCATGTGTATATTTTGGGATGAGTGAGGTTCGAAATTATTACTTTTGAGAATCAGGTGTATATTATGGAACGAGTGAGGTTTGGTATTGTCGATATACTTGTTTATTGATATAATTGTGATAATCTGTGGCATGATGATGGTTTGGGCACTAGTTGTGGCACTTGACAGCATTCTCCCTGATTATACGAGGCTTATATATCTATATTCTTATCACGAGGTCATACTATGTATATGTATGTATCTTGATTTGTAGCATTGAGATGCATCTGTTTCGTATTGCATTATACCATCCCTTAACCTAGGCAGGTGGCAAGGTTGAGATATTGTGATACACCCTTGATCCGGTTAGGAGACAAGGTTGAGATATACGCTTTACGTACTCCTTGACCATGGGCAAGTGGCAAGGTTGAGATACTGTTATACTCCTTGACTACAAGCAAGTGGCAAGGTTGAGACATTGCTATATTCCTTGAACACGGGCAAGTGGCAAGGTTAAAAGACACTTGGTATATGTCTTGATGAGATCCAATGTATTGTATTCACATCTCTCATTGTGTGTATTGCCGGTTATGTTGGATATCTTATTTTAACCTTATATATATTTTATTTATGTACTAACCTTTTTGGAAGCAGGTGTTAGGATTCTTTGTTATTACATGTTTGTTCCATTTTTGTTACCCAATTAGTTGAACCTACTAGGTACATTTCGATGTACTCCACCCTACTTTGTTTCCTCCTTGCAGATAGAGCATAAGGACCCATATAGGGTAGTTGACTCACTCTAGCAGATCATGTTATTCATCTATCCACATCTTAGCGGTGAAGCTCAGACTTTGAGTCGTCGTGGATCTTTGAGATTTCCTTTATTGTTGTTTCCATTCAAGCTTTGTATCAGATAATATCAGAGTTTGTATTTCATTTGAGACATTTGTATTACTCATTACTCTATCTTACCATTTTAGATGCTCTTGTACTCATGACACTAGGTTTTGGGATCGCTTATGTTATGTTGTGATTGTTTCCGCTTTATTTTTATCCTTCTTTAGTTGCGATCTGATCCGTGTTGGGTCGTGACAAGTTTGGTATCAGAACTCAAGGTTTATTGGGCTCGTGAGTCAAGAGCAAGGTGTCTAGTAGATTCTCGTGGATCAGTGTGTAGACATTAACACCCATCTTTAGGAGGCTACAAAGCATTTGATAGGACAAACCTTCATATTTTGCTTCTATTCATGTTTTTCTTCATATCACCTAATTTGGAGGTGTCTAATCTACTCCTTCTGTGCAGATGCCAATTACAACATCCCATCGATCAGTGGGAGAGCCAGAGTCAGCAGATATGGCTCCCACTCGAGGTCGAGGTAGGGTTTGTGATAGGGTCAAAGGCTGAGAACTTTCTAGAAGGGTAGCTCCGCCTAGAGGATAGGCTAGATCAGCGTCTATGAAGCCTACTTATAAGCCAGAAGGTCCTATAGATCCTCTTCCTCCACCCTCAGCCCCAGATCCTGTATCCTTAGTTCAGGAGTTACTTTTGAAGATACTGGCTAGATTAGAAGGAGAACCTCCCGCTCTAGCTACTGTTGATGTACCAGTTTTTTCAGCATTGGTTGAACCTTCTATAGCTCCAGCTGAGCTAGCCATGATTCATGTCGGTCTTTCCTTACTTCAGGCATCTCGATCGAGTTCAGGTGCATAGTTTCAGAGTTTGGCTATTGCTACATCTATTGCACCACCCTTATTTATAGTTCCACCAACTTTTGCCAATCCAGCCATGTCCACAACTGAGTAGAAAGTTTTGAGCAGTTTGTATGTTTGGCTCCCTTGATATGCCTTGTTCAGTATGTTGGTTTCGGACTATAAGGACAGATTTCATGCATTGTCCAGATATGCCCTGTTCAATATTCCTACTAAGTTCGAGAGCATACAACGATTTGCCAAGAGATTGGCAGGGTAACTTTAGGAGGCTACAACTTTTTTCGCTCTGGATGGAGGTATATTTCAGAGTATAGTAGACTACAATCGCATGATAGAGCCCATCAGACATGAGAGATAAGGTGGTAGAAGAGGTTCTGTTTGCATGGTCAATTTAGTGGATATTCGCCATGTGATAGAGAGTTTAAGAGGCAGGGCCGAGAAGTCCATGTAGCCATCCCAGTAGCTAATAGTGTTGAAAGGTGTAGGCCTACTCAGATGAGCCTTGATAACTCTCTTGGTTCAGCCAAACGTGGTGGTTTTTCGGCACAGTCATGTCAAAGGCAAGACCCCAAGGCTTGTTATGTTTGTGATGAGGTTTGGTACTTTGGCAGCCATTATCCACATCGTGTATTTCATACCTAGACTTCAGTATCCCAGCCAGCTTGTCCAGCCTTAGCACTTGTAGTTAGAGACACTACCTAGGGCATGAGGGGTGGTACTAGGGGAGGTCGTGCTACAATGAGAGGTGGAGCCCGTGGAGGCTTACAAGCTAGTGGTGGGCGTAAAGTCTGTTATGTTGTCCCAGATAGAGCCGAGGTAGAGGCCTTTGATGCAGTTATCACAAGTATAGTTCTAGTATGCCACCGGTCATCTTTAATTTTATTTGATCCAGACTCTACTTATTCCTATGTGTCAGCCTATTTTGCTTTCAATATTGATGTTACGTGTGAGCCACTCGCCGAGTCTATTTTTGTTTCCACCCCGGTTGGTGAATCATTAGTGGTGAATTGGGTATATCGAGGTTGTGTTATGACTTTTATGGAGAGAGATACCATTGCTGACTTGATATTGTTAGATATGGTAGACTTTGATGTGATATTGGGTATGAACTGGTTATCACCTTATCATGCTATTCTTGATTGTCATGCGAAGGCCGTGACCTTATCTTGCCTTGACTTGCCTTAGTTAGTGTGGACTAGAGAACTAGCTCCTATCCTAAGGGAGTTATTTTTTATACATGCTTGTCGATTGATGGATAAGGGTTATCTTCTTATTTAGCTTATGTTCGGGCTATTTCCCAGGAGTCTCTATCATTGGAGACCACGAGGATTGCTAGAGAGTTTATGAATGTATTCGCGATTGACTTACTTGGTGTTCCATTGGATCATGATATTGACTTTCTATTGATGTTAAGCCAAGCACTAAGCTTATTTCTATTGCTCCATATCGGATGGCTTTGGCAAAGTTGAAGGAGCAATTAGAAGACTTATTAAATAAGGGATTTATTCGTCTAACTGTATCTCCTTGGGGTGCTCCTATTTTATTTGTGAAAAAGAAGGATGGCACTATGTGTATGTGTATAGACTATCGCTACTTGAGCAAAGAGACCATCAAGAACAAACATCCTTTGCCTCATAGTGATGATCTTTTTGACCAGTTGTAGGGTGTCTTGATATTCTCGAAGATTGATTTAAGGTTCGACTATCATCAATTTGAGAGTTCGGGAATCTAATATCCCGAAGACAGATTTTAGGACCCGATATGGACATTATGAGTTTGTTGTTATGTTATTCGGGTTGACTAATGCCCCGACTGCTTTTGTGGAGTTGATGAATTGAGTGTTCAAGCCCTATCTGGATATCTTTGTGATTGTGTTTATAGATGATATTTTGGTTTATTCTAAGAGTGAGATAAATCATTTTCAGCACTTGAAGACCGTACTTTAGAGATTGAGAGAAGAGAAGTTATATACCAAGTTCTCAAAATGTGAGTTTTAGCTTGAGTCTGTTGCATTTCTTGGGCATGTAGTGTCAAAACAGGGCATTATGGTTGACCCAACCAAGGTTGCAACAGTTTGTGAGTAGGCTAGGCCTATTTCTGTGACTGAGATTTGGAGTTTCATTGGTTTGGCGGGGTATTATCGATGGTTCATTCAGGGATTCTTCTCTATAGCAGCCCATTGACTAGGCTTACTCAGAAGGATGTGGCATTTTAGTAGTCGGAGGGGTGTGAGGTGAGCTTTCAAAAGCTCAAGGATTTATTGACTTCCACACCTTTTCTTGCTTTACCCGAGGAGCGAGTGCCACTTGTAGTGTATTATGATGCTTCTGGTGTGGGTCCGGGTGGTATTTTGATGCAAATGGGAAAGGTGATAGTGTATGCCTCTAGAAAGTTGAAGGTGCATGAAAGGAACTACCCTACCCATGACTTGGAATTGGTTGCGGTTGTGTTTGTATTGAAGTTGTGGTGACAATATCTTTCTGGCGTGCATTTTGAGATCTTCCCCGATCACCGGAGTCTCAAATGCATTTTCTCTCGGCCTAATTTAAATATGTAACAGCCTAGATTGTTAGAGTTGCTTAAGGATTATGATATCTCTATTCTATATCACCTCGGGAAGGCTAATATGGTGGTCGATGCTTTGAGCCGAAGGCTACTAGTATGGGGAGTTTGGCATTTGTGAGGGCTGAGGAAAGGCCCTTAGCTTTAGAGGTCCAGTCGCTTGTGAGGAAGATAATTTGTTTCGGTAGTTCCCCTCATTAAAGTATTTTGGCCTTTGTTGAGGCTAGTTCTACCTTACTTGGTCAGATTTGTGTTCATCAGTTCGAGGATCCTAGATTATGCTTAATTCATGAAAAAGTGTTGAAAGGTGAAACCAAGACGGCTATTATTGATTCTGGGTGCATATTGAGATCAATTGTAGAGTTTCTGTGCCTAAGGAATTATATTGGATGGAATTGATATTAGAGGATGCCCATTGTGCTAGATATTCTATCCACCCTGGTATGGAAAAGATGTACCATGATCTAAACAATCGTATTGGTGGTTCGGGATGAGAAGAGACATAGCTGAATTTGTAGCAAAGTGTTTGAATTGCCAGCAAAGTGTTTGAATTGCTAACAATTCAAGTATGAGCACCAAACCCCCGGTGGATCAATGCAGAGAATGCCCATTTCTGAGTAGAAGTAGGAGAGAGTGACTATGGATTTTGTTACAGGTTTTCCCATTGCCTTGGTGCAAGTTCGATTTAGTTTGGGTGGTTGTTGATCGATTGACCAAGTTGGCTCACTTCTTAATGGTAAAGACTAGCTACAGTGCGGAGTAGTTGGATAGGTTGTATATCCGTGATATTGTCAAATTGTATGGTGTCCAATGTCTGTGGTAGCAGATAGTCGGTATTCACCTCTTATTTTTAGCAGGCTCTATAACGTTGTTTGGGTATTAGAGTGGATTTGAGTTCAGCTTTCCACCCCAGATAGATGAACAGTCTGAGTGCACCATTTAGGTTTTGGAGGACATGTTTAGGGCCTGTGTAATTGAATTTAGGTCCCGATAGGACCGACACCTACTATCGGCAGAGTTCGCATAGAACAATACTTGCCATTTGCAGAGTTCACATATAACAATAGTTACCATTCCAACATCCAAATTGCACCATTTGAGGCTTTGTATGGTCGGAGGTGCAAATCGCCCATTGGATGGTTTGACTTAGGTTTAGAAGATGTGTTCAGTGTGGATCTACTCAGAGATGCCATGGATCGGGTTCGTTTGATTCAGGGTAGGCTATTGACAGTTCAGAGTCACCAGAAGAGTTATGCTAATAGGAGGATTAGGCCTTTTGAGTTCTCTATTGGTGATAGTGTTTAACTGAAAATGTCACCCATAAAGAGTGCAATGAGATTCAGGAAGAGGGGCAAGCTCAGTCCCAGATTCATTGGCCCATTTGAGATTTTAAGGAGAGTTGGTGAGGTGACCTATGAGTTGGCCTTACCACCGGATTATCTTCGGTGCATCCTGATTTTCATGTTTCTATGCTGTGCTGATACATTCTTGATGAGTCCTATGTGATCTCTTATGATTCTGTTACGTTGGGTTTAGATTTGTCTTTTGAGCAGGGGCCTATTGCTATTTTGGACATGCATGTCTAGAGATTGAGATCCAAAGATATACAATTTGTGAAGGTTCAGTGGCGACACCATTCTATCGATGAGGCTACTTGGGAGTTTGAGTCTGACATGCGAGCCAGATATCCTAGCCTTTTTAAGGCTTTAGGTACTTCCTTTTCCTTTATGTTCGAAGACGAACATTATTTTTAGTGGTGAATGATATAATGGCATGGTTGCTTATTTTTGGCTTTATCTGTGAAAGATAGCATTTTACCCTTTCATAAGTTGCTTTGGTCCTATTTGGAACTATCTGTAAATTTGAGTTTTGGCATTTTTGGAAGGTTAACTTGTTGAAAAAATGAGCTTTTGTACCATTCTGAGTTTCAGGTGTCAAAGGGGATTTGTCGATTCCATTAGTTCCATAACGTCGAAACTGATCTATGAGAAGTTACAGAAGTGAATTCGGAGTTGAAATAAATTTTTAGGCCTAAAGTTGTATTTTAAAATTTATGCTTATACCAACCACTCATGTGCACTTCAAAATTCCTTTACCTCACTAACAATGGCACTAATCAATATTCAAGCATGTTCTTACCGTTAACCAAAACGAATTGGACTAAATTATTACATGTAGCCGCCTTAATTTATTATTTTTTTCTATTTGTATCCGACGCTGCAAGGTGAGTTTCTACCTCCCTTTATCTTTTCTTTTTCAAATATGTACTAAAAGTAAAACTCTACTAACTTATTTTAATAAATACAAGACAAGTGATATAGGATATTAACTAAAGAGCTATTATTATTTTAGCCCATCAATTAAATTAGTTACTTAAAATTTCTTCTTCAAATAACTCTGATTATTAAATAGTCCAAAATACTTATTAAAAATTTCACGGTATGAATATTTTATAGAATAAGAAATTTTAATACTCAAAATAATGTAATGGGTCATTATAGGAATATAGTTTCTCTTTATTTTTAGTATTATATTGCACTTTTTGAATTTGACTAAATTTCAAATTTAAATTAGATTATATTAATTTAATATTTTAAAATAAAAACTTAAATATTTAAAAGCTATAGAAAAGTACTATAAATTATATTTTTTTAAAAAATTATATGATAAAAAGTATATTTTTAAATGCTAATTGAATTTTATATTATTTGACTCTAAAAAATAAAATTATGACAATTAAAAAAAATAAGCGAATATTGAAGATTGAATAGGGCGGTAATGTGCGAAATTAATTCAATCAAATGTGTGTTGGGTGCCTTCATTAAATATAACAACCAACCCTTCAATTCTATTTATTCCTTCCGTTCCTATTGATTTATTACATATTTTTTTAATTTTATTTTTATTTAAGTTTGTTATTTTTAATAAATTAAGGATAATATTTTCAGTTATGTTCTTAATTTATTAATATGGAGTTAATATCTTTAAAAATATAGTGAATAAAATATATTTGAAATTTTAATTAATATGAATAAAATGGTAAACTCATTATATCAATTATTATTTTCTTATAGATGTATCAAGTTAAAATTTGATAAATAAATAAGGACGGCGGAAATATAAATGAAATATTAAATATAGTCAAAGGGATTAAATTATGCCGTTGAACTAACAAAAATATATTCTCTTCATTCTTTTTTAGTTATCACGTATAATAAAAAAAATATTTATTTTAAAACAATTATTATTCAAGCAATTAAGAGAAGATTAATTATATTGTTTCAACAATACTCATAATTATTAGTTTGAAAAATATTGTATAAAATTTTATCATAATAACTAAAAAACGGAGGGATAGCATTGAATCCAGCCATGAAGGATATATGGGGAAGTGATGAGTTAGAAACCTCTCATTGTCACATGAACTACCTTATTCTAATAAAATAGACTAGTTACAAGAGCCCACTCTAGCACAAGTTTAATGTATATTTTTTTATTTCAAGTTATGTGATATTGATAAATTTTTTAAATTATTGTAAAATTTAGTATATTTCATATTATTTTAAATTAATATATATTATTTATTTTGTTCTAATTTATGTTCCACATAAAAAAATTGAGAGTCAATTAAAATTTTATTTATTTTTTAAATAGTTAATTGTTGTAGCATATAGTACATTTTACATAAATTTTAAATAATGTATGTTACTCTCCATGTCCCAATTTGTGGTGATGATAAAATTTCAAGGACCATTTTAATTTTTTATATATCTTTTAATTTTTTAAATTGATAATTAATGTGATTTAAAGTACTTTTAACATCATTCCAGGCAATATTCATAGGACTTTTCATTTATTTATATTATATTTTCTAAAAAAGTATTTTTTTACACAAATATAATCTTTAAAAGGTATTAAAATAGTTTTAAAATTTATTTTGTTCAGTGTAAAAAAAAAGACCTAATTTATCATTTTGTATTTGTTTTATCATAATTCAATAATATTTAAATGATTTAAAATAATTTATTAGGGTGATATAGTAAAATATAGCTGACATAATTGGAAAAGTGATTTATTAAGGGTAATATTGTAAAATCATAGTAGGCAGCTGAAAAAATAATTGATAGAAATAATATAGTAAAATCAAACAATTGAAGCAGACACGTCAATTGACAACTGCTTGCTTAAGTAGGCTTGTTGACAGTGAGTTGCTTACCTATTGCTGCTTATATATTAGTAGTAGATTTGTTTTATCATAATTTTAATATTTACATAATTTAAAATAATTGATTAGGATAAAATAGTAAAATCATAGGTGAAACAACCAGAAAAATGTTTTATTAGTGGTAATACTATAAAATCATAATAAGCAGATGAAGAAGTAACTAATGGAAACAATAAAGTACAATCTAACAGCTAAATCAGGCATGTCGATCCTGAGCTACCCGTTTATTGCCAAATATATATTAGTAGTAGAGTCTCAATTATTATCTCTGATCATTTTATTGGTCATCATAAGATTTTACATAATTTTTTTAGAAAAATAAATTAATAATGTAGTTTAACTAATATAATTTTTTATATAATTTTTAAATTTTTGTATTTTCTTACCTTTTAACTTTAAAATAATTAATGTTAAGGACAAAGTTAAAAAAATACTTCTCTTTAATTTTTAAAATTGACAAATGCATTTTTAACAATAATTATATCATTGGGTTTTTAATTTATCTCTATTATTAATTGTAATTATTTCCTCGTTGCACTTTTCAAAATATTAAATTTATTATATTCAAAATGATGATATAGTATTATGTGTCAAGTCAAACATAGATAAGTAAAAATAAGCGATGAAGTATTACTCTATCGTTTGAAAATACTTGTCACTTTTTTAGGGTTAAACTAAATAAAGTTAAATTAAAATTTCAAAAAATATGTATGTATTTTTTTATTCTATTAATATTTTAAAACTCTATAATTTTATAATATCTTTTATATAATTTCTGAATATTTAAGTTTAATTTTAAAATATTTTAAATTTAACTTAGCTTCAAATTTAATCACGTTCATCCTTAAAATGCAAAACCTATTTTTTGAAATGGTGGGAATAACTTTGAAACCATTATAAAAAGAAACTCTAGAATTACATCATAAAATAGTCATAGAATTTAAATTATGTCCGACCTATGCACACCTCTCTAGGATATCTGTCGTATTTCTGAGAGAGTAGCTTTGCAAGTGCACCTTGATATTCAGGTTTTCCAAAGGCCAAACATAATTAACCCTACTTTTCTAGCTTCTTAATTTAGATTAGGTTTGAAGATAAGTCATGGTGATATTAATTATATTGAAATTCATTTTTTGCGATTATTCTTGAGTAAATATTTGATTTATGTATTAATAATAATATGCATGATATTTTTTAAAAATATGTTGTTTATTTATAAAAATGCGAGAAGTGATATATAAAAACAGTTTGAGAGGATATTTTTGTCATCTTAATTGTTTTAGCATCTTGAAATAAGTTATCTCAAAATTTTCATTTCACTCAGAGGCAACAAAATAACTTATTTGAATACTAATTATTAATCTTCGGCTAAGTTATCTCAAACTTTGTAACTTAACAAGTGATTACAGAGTATTAAAATTTATTTCAGAATTATCTCCATTTGTACATTATATCAAATGTTAATGAACTACTTTTTTTATTCCAAAATATGTTTCACTTTGATAAAAATTATGCTCATTACAAAAATAATAATACCCAAAATAGGGTCATGACTCAAAGACCACTTAATTCTAAACCCAAAAATAAAATACAGTTAAAGGAAATACTTCAATAGATAAATAGTCAATATATGAGAAGTCACCGATAAAAAAAATCATATTCCAAAACTTAGTGTCACAGGTGAAAGAGCATCTAATATATAAACTAGTGAAGTAAGTCCATCTCAGTCTTCGAATAGACATAAAGACTAAATAATTAAGATAGAGTCTAATGGCAATTCGAAGCGTTGAGTCTTAGCAATAGATCTGGTATGAACCAACTGCACAAGCAAATCAATTACCTTGTGGATAATCCTGACAAGTATTTACGGGGGAGAAAGAAGTAGGGGTGAGTATATATAATATGTACCCAGCAAGTTTAACCGACTAGAATCATAAATTGAATAAACTATGAAATAATCTAGGAACGCTTCCACATGCAACAGGAAAACCAGTCTAGCGTCGGTGCAAAATTTATATAGAACGACGTGAATAAACTAAACATATATCTCAATTAAGTCAACCCAAAGCAACCGCAAGTAATATAATGAGATGGTATGCAATGCAATGCAAGGCGGAATCAAGACTATCGTACATCATGTCGTATATACCCCCGTTAAGTTAAGGCTGACCTCAGAGGCAATATACCTCAATCACATTATATCAACTACCTTGTAACCTAGCTCGTGGTCAAGGACTCATGATAAGAATCACAATATATCAGATGCCTTGCCACCTAAATTGTGGTCAAGGGTTTTAAAAAGTAGTTTCACAGTTCACCATTTCTCAATATGTGATGACATGTAGTATGAGGATATATGCAATCAAGACACAATTATGGAAGAAATATTTCCCCTCAATAAGCACAATAAATGTTAAAGTTCTCAAAGTTTAGCAATTAGAATATTCACCCTCTTTTATACATATTGGGATACAATTCTCTTTAAAATACTACCCATATTTTAGTAACTTTCATTTCTCCAATAACCCATGCTCCTCCATATCATATCACAATTATCTCCCTTTCTCAATATTTCATATTCACAATATTCTCAGTGTAGGATTCACATTCTCTCAAAGCAACACATAGATAATTAAAACCCTCACACGAGCATCACAATAAAAAATTTTAACTCATCACATGATACGATCTCATCCCATAGATTATAACATAAGAATATTCAATAAGTCAATCCCAATCTCAAAGAAGTATAAAACCTACCTCAATGCCGGAATCGCACTTGAACACTTCTATCGAATAGACAAATCTTGAATTCAACTTCTAAAATGATAGTTCTCTATCAAGAACGAAACATACATGTCACAAGGAGTCCAATGACATACGTATTACTATATGTATAGCCCAAATTCAAAAACCCATCTAAATTTTATAGTCAAGTGTAGGGTTAAATCTCAATTCATCCGGTCAATATAAATCTAATGGTGTTTTATATAATACAATATAACTATACTTTAATTATCTATTTCAATGGATCAAACTTAAATCATAATATGATAATCACAAAAAAATATCAAACATCATATTGACTCCTCGGGGTTGAATTGGACATATAGATGTTTTCCATAATAGTTCAGTGTCCACTCACAACAAGTACAGATACAACTAAAATTAAAATACCTAGAACCAAAGATTGATAACAAGTGAAAACAAAAGGGACCAATCAAATCTATAACCATTCTAAACTGGTACGGCCACATGGAAACCCACTATTTTTCCATTCCAATTCTTTCTATAAGCACTAAAATATTCACATATATTATAATTTTGAAAGTTTAGATGTATATGTACATATTTCACCTGAAACGTTTTGCTCCCTTGTTAATGTCGCAAAACTCTTTCAGGTCTTCTGTTTGTCCGCAGGTAAGTTTTCTACCCTTTTCTCTTTTCTTTGTTTTCTAATTTAATCAATTTTTAAAAAATAACATATATAATCTTAATTTATTCTAAAATACATGCACCAATTGGTATAGAATGTTAACTAAATTAATATTTAGTCCATCAGTTAAATCAATTACCTAAATTTACCCATAATTAAATAACCGCAGTTATCGAATGGTTCAAAATACCTACTTAAATTTGCGAAAGAATATTTTATGAAAGTAAGAGGATTAATTTTCAATATGACTGAGTGGTTCTTTACATTATCCACCACTAAAAATCATTTCCATTCTCAAATATATGATAAAGGAAAGTACCTGAAGCTTCAAAGAGATGAGAATATTTAGCACGCATATTGGACTCCGTCTCCCAAGTTGCCTTCTCAACAAAACTGAAGCTTAGCTGAAGCGATCTTCTTAGTCCTAGCCTACGAACCTGCTTATCTAGAATTAATACTAGCTCCTCCTCATAAGTCAAATCTCGACCCAACTCTATGGCATCATAAGAAATAATATGGGACTCATCCAGTATGTATTGTTGAAGCATGAAGACATGGAATACTGGATGGACAACTAACAATCTAGGTGGCAAAGCCAACTCATAAGCCACCTCACCTACTCTCCTCAAAATCTCAAACGGATTAATAAACCTCAGGCTAAACTTGTCCTTCTTCCCGAACCTCATTATACCCTTTATGGGTGATATCTTCAATCACACATGATCCCCTACCATAAACTTCAAGGGACGAACTCTCCTATCAGCATAGCGCTTCTGTCAACTTTGAGCTGCCAGCAATAGACTCATAGCATCTTTGAGTAGATCAGTGTCTAATGCATCAACGAAGATTGAGTCAAACCACCCAATAGGCGATCGACACCTATGTACATACAATGGCTTAAATGATGTCGTCTGAATGTTGGAGTGATAATTGTTATTATAACAAATAAATAAAGACGTTGCATCCATCAAAGCTTTTTGAGAAACTAACAAGTCGAAAGCACTACTTGGGAAGCCAAAGATGATATGAAGAAATGATACCCCTATCTCTTCCATTCTAATCAAGCTTGAGGGACTAAGATCTTCCTATTTTGGAACACTCCTTGCATTTCTTGTTCATATTATCAATGCATAAGTATGTGATGTTAAGGTTGCATTATGAATGTTATTTGAAGCATAGTTCGAAAATTTCATGGTAATATGTTGCATTTTGTATATGATGCATGTTTTCCACTCCTTAGAGCTTGCTTTTAGCATATTCGGGGACGAATATTCTCAAGGAGGAGATATTGTAATTCCCTACATGTTTGAGGGTGTAAAAGATCCTAAGAAATGAATTCTAGAAATCTTTTGAGTATTATTGGTTCACACAAAGGTTTCTATGAGCTGCAAGTTCTTCCATGAGTCGTAACTCCTTCTTGTGGAATAATGGCCGACTTAATAAAATTTGATATTTTCAGGGATTCAATGTATGATTCATCATACACCCCACATAATAACTAATGTGCTACCAAAATATAGCACATTTGATGCTTAAAAACATGGAATTTTATGTGTTCTTAAAGCGATGTTAGTAGATTTGATGTGTTTTATGTTTGTTTTGCAGGATTACATGGTTGGCACAATTTTTGGGCTGAGTGTGCAAATTTTGTAGAAGTTGAGGTTTCACGAGATCTCTTACGGGCCGCAGGTCTAGTTTCATGTAAAATTTCAGTGAAGGGTGATTTTCTGAAGTTAAGCCTACGAACATGCAGACAAGTTGTAGAAGATTTTATGAGCCGTAGACTTGGTGTCGTACCATAAGGATCAGAAAGTGCGGAGTTGCTGAAACGTCATCAGACGAAACAACCTACGGATTGTAAAACTTTATACGGGCCATAGAAACGTATGTAGAAGTCAGCCCTAGAATTGAAGCTAAAGTTCACGAAGCCTCGACTATGGGCCATAAAACATGATACGACTTATAGAAGTGCCCGTAGGGTCTGCCGACCCAGTTCTCCTAATCCGTTTTGATTTTGTTTTTGAAAGACTATAAATAAGTATTTTAGGCTATTTTTTATAAGAAATATTATAGAACAGTAGTGAATAGTAGAGAGCTTGAGAGAAACACTTGTGAGACTTTATTTTGTGCTTCTAATTCAATCTTGTGATTCTTGGTAAAGAGCTTGGATTTATTGTGCTTATTTATCTTGAGTAAGTGCTCAATTATGTTATTCGAATTCATGATTCTTGCATCTAAACTGATTATGAGTAGCTAAATCCATAACTAGGGTCGTGGGAACTATGAAGAACTAACAAAGTAAAATTGGATAATTTCTAATTCTTGAAAAGTATGCATGCACATATTAATTAATTCTCTTTGATTTGAATGCTTTTTAATGATGGCCAAAGTTAGAACTCACCTAGTACTACTGACTGGATCAAGGTAATAATGAATAGGAAAATAGATTAATTAATAAGATTCAATTGATGTTTCTCGTAAAATCAGCCAAATTGGGCCAAGGGGATGTGATATTGGAATAATAGGTAAGGGTTAAGAATGTCACACTACGAGGATGGTTCAAATCATGTAGTGAAATTTGCCTCTCAACTGGATCAAAGGGTTTGGTAAACTTAACTTACCGTTCTGCATGCTACACACTAGAAATGAGTTTGATTATTTGGTAATACCGAGTTAGAGAATCATGGGAAACGCAATACCCTAGTTATTCTTCATAACTGGTTACTCACTTGGTTTAGTTTAGGCTTTTCATAGTTGCTATAATCCCCGCCCCCCCGGGGGAGATAAATAGGTTAATCCACCCGAAATGCTTTGAATCCTTCTAAGTCTATCATATTTCCTATGGGATTGATCCTAAACTTAATTAGATTATATATTTTGACAATGACCATTTTTAGCCTAAAAATAGAGGTGTAGCTTGGGCGACATCAAGATTTTGGCGTCGTTGCTTCGGAATATGGCTAGACTTGTTTAAAATGAGTAGTTCAGGAATTAACTCTCATTTCCCTCATTTAACATTTTTGTTGTTTTTGTCCTATTTCAGGGTACAAGTGTAGTGTATGCCCAACACACAAGTTCGAGGCATTCCCTTGACTCCGTTTGACCCAGATATCTAAAGATGATTGAGAAGGATGGCCCAAGATAGCTCAAACAACACAATGAATGCAACTCTAAATCAGAACTAGAATGAAATGAGAATGCGAATGACAACAACCCTGTCACACCCCATGCCCCGTTAGGGTGGACTGGCACCCGTTGCCGATAAGGCTCGGGAGAACCAACTCGTACTATACATTTACTTATGCTTGTCACATGGGGTTCGTACCTCTAGCATGCTTTAAAATAGCTAAATAGTGATAATATGTCGATCGAGAATGCATATGACTAGGCCGTTGGGGCCCCAGTGTCTAACGTATGAAACATAACTTCACTTTTTCCTGTACATGGTCTACAAAGCCTCTAAGTAAAGAAGAACACTTAAAAAGGGTCGGGACAGGCCCCGCCTCAAC
>JAPFFP010089316.1:0-21149 GCA_026153255.1 Solanum medicagineum
ACCTCAATTCTTTTACTTCATTTAAGGCCGTAATCTCCTTAATTCGACACAAAACATGTATTCACTCGACCCTCTTATGCGTTAAACGCACATATAGCCCATTAACGCGAGATTCAAGCACTTTTAAAAATATAGCGTCACTTGTCCAAACCATGTCATGTTTCATTTGAATTGTGCCAATATTGTAAGGTGTGGGGTGTTACAGAAACACTCAAATATAGGGACAACTTTGGAATTATGTTCCCCATGGCTCATTAACTCGATTACCCTAGACAACATAATAATAATTAGGAATCCGCATGCAGGATGGTAACTTAGGCTCTTCCAGCCCTCTTGTGAAGGTGAAGGTAAAATTTCACCTGGCACATGGTTGATAACCATGGCATGCCAAACTAGCCGTTACCCATTGTCCCAGCCAACCTCCCCTTGGTTAGGTTTTGTTGATTAGACGAGAACACATCAATCGAATCCTGTCATTTACTTCCCTTTTTCCTATTCGTCACTACCTTGGTTAGGATCATAATAGTAGGCGGGGTTTGGTGTTAGCCACCACTAAACAATAATCAACATGAAGGGAAACAAAAAATACATGCAAAACCCCAATCATAGAAATTCAATTAATATAGGTTATCTCAAGTCAACTACCCATGGTTCCCACAACCCCAAGTTGTGGGTGCTTAGCTACTCATGGCTAAGGCACAACCAACAAGAATGCAAATACAATACATAGTTAAGAATTTTACCCAAAGTAATGAAAATAGATAATACCACCAGTTGCAAACCACAAGCTTGATAAATGGAGAATGAATACAATGTAAGATTTGCAATCCCTAAAAGTGGGTTTTCCAATGGAGAGAATATTCTAAAGAGAATATTCAACGTCTCAAGTCTGGAATACCTCCCAAAATAAACCCTAACATAAAGTACTTAGTAATTACAAACTTAAACTTAAAAATTACACAGAAAAGACAGTTGGCAGCAAGTATGTCTCACAAGTATGACTCGTAAGGTAACGTAAGAGTCATCATCGGGGTCTTGTATCAGGAAAATTGCATTTTGGACTTGATTGTTACGACCCACTGGTACGAGTCATTGCTTGGGCTATGACTCGTATGCTCCTCTCATAGTCTAGGTCTTCTATTTTTTGTCCAAATTTTTCGCTCTCTGTTTCTTGCTACTAGTCCACCTATACGAGTCGTAGTGAGACCCATGAATCATAGAGTGGCCTCGTAGGGCTGACCTCCACTTAGCAGATTTCTGATTTTTACTCTCTGTTTCTTGCTACGAGATCACCCTACGACTCATAGCTTGGGCTACGACTCGTAGAAAGGCTCGTATGTCCTGCACTTCAGCAAAATCTGCAATTTTCTCCCAAAATCATGCCAACCTACCTTTTCTGCAATACCAACACAAAAACACATAAAAAACATAAAAATTCACATTAAGAACTCACAAAATCTCTTGTTTTATGCATCAAATGTGGCACATCAGTGCCATGTGATAAGGAGGAATGGAAATCGGTTGAGTATCAGGAAGAAGATCTATGCCAAATTCTACTTCCCTTTAGAGAGGAATAACGGGTGAAATCTTTGAGACAGATATTTGAAAACTCATTGACCACGGGAACAAACTCAAGAGTAGGAGGCTCAGACTCAACATCCCAAACCCCAACTACATGATAGAAGAAACCCTTAGAAATCATTTTTTGGATTTTGAAATCTGAGGTAAAATGACCTTTAAAAGCGAAGTCACTACCTTCCCACTCAAGAATAAGCTCATTTGGATACTGAAAATTGACCCTTCCAGTTTTATAATATATGGAGGCATATGAAGCATGCAGCCAATTCATCTCGAGAATAACACTAAAATGAAACATCTCAAGTTCAAGAAGATCACATGGAACAACTTTGTGCAATTTTGAAACATGACAACCCCAATAGACTCTATGAGAAATAATAGACTCGCCCATGGGAGTATATATTGAGAATGGCTCCCTTAAAATTTAAGGACTCAAACCAAACATAACATCCAAGAAATGAGTCACAAAAGACCAATTTACAGATGGATCAAGCAAAGTATAAGCATCAAAATCAAAGACTTTCAACATACCAGTCACCATATTCGGAGTCTCCTCTACCTCCTGTCTAGCATGAACAGCATAAAACTTGTTGTAACGAGGAGCACCACTTTGTTGAGCCTTTGATTGACCTTAACCACTCAGAACCATTTTACCATTCTTTGAGGCTTTAGGACAATCAACAAGCTTGTGGCTCTTCTCACCACACCCATACAAAGCACACGAATCCTTCAAGCATCTCCCCATATGATTCTTCCCACAATTGTCACACCTAGAGTGTATTGGTCTACCCCCATGTTTTTCCTTGAGAGAAGGTACTCTATCATTAGCATCCCTCAAATTCAAACCTTGGCCCTATTGAAAGCATTTATTTCTACCACCATTCCTAGAGTTAGAGAACCCACCATCACAACAGGCTCTCTTGAATCCTTCATTCTTCTCTCTTTGAGATTCACCCCTTCAATCTGCTCAACATATGTCATGAGTCTAGAAATCTCCATCTCCCAAATAACCATGGTTGTGCGACATTCTTTCACAACTACGTCATAAATCCCTGAGATTAAATTTATGCATTCTAGCACAAAGTTCAGGCACTAGTGTTGGAGCATACTTGGAGAGCATAGTAAACTCGAGGGGATACTCCATCACACTCATACCATCCTATTTGAGGTTGACAAACTCTGTCATCTTGGCCTCCCAAGCTCAAGAGGAAATAAATGGTCCAGAAAAGACAACTTGAACTCTTTCCAACCAAGTCCTCCATCAACTACCCTCTCAACCAACCATTGAGTGTACTATACTTGGGCCACCCCTTTCAACCAACTCATCTTTATCTTCAGAAGACACCCCCATAATGGCAATTATTTTGTAGACCTCATCTATGAACTCTTGAGCATCCCCATCAACTTTGGAACCATGAAACTCCTGAGGATTCATCCGAGAAAAATCCCTTATTCTACTAAATGGAGTGAGAACATGAGGAGGTGGTGCAGCCTATCCCACCTAAGCAGCCTTCACCCGGGCCATCATAGCAATAGCAGTCCAAAATTCAGCATTAGTCATAGGCTCTCCCATAGGCTCTTGGGGAGCTTGGTTTTCATGAACAGGAGTCTGTCAAGGATGAGGAGCTATTGTTTAAGACATTGTCTAAAGGTCATCAAAAAACAATGATTAGATGAGGGAACCCTTGATGATGTTCACGCTCCAATAAGAAAGTGTTCGCTGTCAGCAATTAACCTAACCGAAGGTTAGGGTCGAATCCACAGGGAATACAGGTTTGACTACAAGACTTCACTACTAATTATTTCAAGTATCAATAACTAAAATCTATAAATGGGGGGGGGTTGTGACTCAAAAAGAAAATAAAATAAACACTAAAGATGACGCGAGGAAAAACTCAATTTTGGGGACGACATGGGAATTGTGTTCCCCATGGTTCGTTGACTCGATTACTCTAGATATCATTACTGCAATTAGTGATTTGCATGTAGGACGATAACTTAGGTTCTTCCAGCCCTCTTGTGAAGGTGAAGGTGCAGGTCGAATTTCACCATGGCACTTGGTCGCCAACTAACTGTTACCCATTGTCCCAACTAACCTCCCCTTCGTCACTCTTGGTTGATTAGACGAGAGCACATCAATCATATTCTGTCATTTACTTCCTTTTCCTATTCGTCACTACCTTGGTCGGGATCGTGATAGTAGGGTGAGGTTGGTATTGGCCACCACAAAACAACAATAATAATGAAGGGAAATAGACAATACATGCAAAACCTCAATTATAGAAATGCAATAAACCTAGGTTATCTCAAGTTAACTTCTCATGGTTCCGATTACCCCAAGTTTTGGGTGCTTAGCTACTCATAGCTAAGGCAAAACACAGAAAAATGCAAATAATGGACATAGTTGAGAGTTTTACCAACACAATGAAATGTGTAGACACCACAAATTGCAAACCCACAAGCTTGATAGATATCCAAAGTGTATAGCACAAGATTTGCAATCCCCAAAATGGGTTTTCCAAGGGAATATAATAAACTAAGATGAAACCCTAAAATATTCTTGAGAGAATAATCAAGAGCTATTTTCTACGTCTACAAGATGTATGATATCTAATGAAAACCTAACTTAAGGTATTTATAGTGTGTACAAATAAACCTTAAAAATTATTCAAAAATGACAGGTGGCAACTGGTATACCTCACAGATATGACTCATAGGGTGACCTATGAGTCGTAATTGAGGTCTCATATCTAGTTCTTGGCATCTTGGACTCAACTGGTACGACCCACTTGTACGAGTCGTTCCTTGGGCTACGACTCGTATGTTTGTCTCGTAGTCTTGGTCTTCAGTTTTGGGTCCAATATATTGGCTCTCTGATTCTTGCCACGAGTCTGCCTATACGAGTCATAGTGTGTCTTACAACTCATAGGATGTCCTCATAAGAGCGACCTCCACTTGGCAGAATTCTGATTTTTCGATTTCTATTTCTTGCTACAACATACCCTACGACTCATAGCCTGAGCGACGACTCGTAGGTGGGCTCATATGGCCTATGCTTCAGCAAAATCTGTAACTTTTCTTCAAAATCATGTCAACCTAACTTTTCTGCAAGTTCAGCTTAAAAACACATCAAAACCATAAAAACTCGCTTTAAGAACTCACAAAATCCCTTATTTTAGGCACCAAAAGTGTTGTATTTTGACAGCGCATCAACACCCTTAACTTAGAATGTTTTTTGTCCTCACGTGAAGACTCAATATACGCAGACAAACAGAAACACATAGCAAATACAATAATGGAATATACATCAACTTCTCTGATTTAGGTACCCCACTACCATTTTCAAAACAGGATTTCAAAGTTGTTAAGCAAGACAAGAACACAATGACATACCTGGCAATCCAACTATGATTATCTAAGAAGCATCAACCGTCCATAATCACTAGTTTAGTCATATGCTACTCAAGTAGTGCAAATGTCCTCACTAGAAAGAAGTCTCTTATACTCACTCAAAAACATTCAGAATTCAGGGACTGAGGGAACATTCTCACGGTCACAAATAAAATTTCATTTATAATGACTAACACTATAAGCTTGCCCCTATACTCATCTTTTGGCTTGGTGACAGGGTGGATTTGGATTACTTTAGGACTTATAGGCTTGTAACATAGGTTCAGGGTGCTTTGGTATGGTATTTTGGGAAAGTAGTGACTAAAACCTATCCTTGAACATATTTACCAACACTATTTGCTTTCATAATCCAACCCTTTTTTAATCAATCCACCCTTATTCTCCTATTTTGAACTTTTCTCGAGTGCTTTCTTTCTCTTTTTCAGTTGTACCTCGATTTCAAACTCTTTTTTCTTTTGCTACTTTTTCTCAACTCAAGGCACTTTTCTTTTCTTTTTCTTCACTCAGTTCATGCTTTTTTCATTTCTTTCTTGATTTCCCAACTAACCACATTATTATTATTATTTTACCACAATAAGGGCCACCCTCAACTTAGGCTTTTAGCCTCAGGTGAAGTGCACAATATCTATGCCTCAAACCAGGGCCACCAACTGCAGCCACCCTCAACTTAGCCTTTGGCCTCAATCAAGGATCACATGTTCAAGGATAGACTAGGGCCAATATCACGGTATTTTATCAAACAAGGTTAAGTTAGCAACGTGCCAAGAAAGAAAGAAAGAGTAAATAATAAGCTCAAAAAATTTGGAAGAAGGGAATCACTCACTTATTTGGTGGCTCATTTAGGCCGAAAGTGGTTTCACCCAAAGAATAATGGTCTAAGATCCTTTCCATGTCCACCACATCACCAACCCAATCTTAGAGTAGCAAGGCAAGTTTTGGGTCGATGCTAGATGTATGAATGCAGTAAAAATAAGCTCACAAAAAATATGGCAATTGCATCCATAATCAAGTATAGACTCACTGGTCATGCTTTCAGTCTTAGCGTACCTTCACAATATCATAACAAACATTGTCAGATACTCAAAAATGTATGAATGCATCAATAATCACAACCTTAAAAAGTTTGAGGGTGCCCAATTTTTACCAAAATTATAAAAAAAACACATCTAAAAATTAAGTATATGCCAATAGATAACCCTACATGAATTTACAGATTATGTACATTACCTAAACATGCCAGTTCGACAGAAAATTAAACATCCACTAGGAAAAAGAGATACGACAAGAAAACCTTGGGATCAAAAAATAGGGGAAGTTATGGACTTGAGGCTACTCAGACTTCACCTTAATCCATAATTTCCACCATCCCACAAAAACATGATACTTTGTCCTCAAAGTAAAAACACAAACTTAAGCTAATAAAATGAAAATATAACATAGATATATAGACATTAAAAACTAACAATTAACAAAACTAATATCCAAAATCCAATCATAAGAGCATTATGAAACAAAAAAAATCCAAAAACCAACAGAAAAAAATATTGTCTAAATAAGGACAAAATATCCATAAAATAAAATAAGAACTAGGGTCAAAAGGGGTCAAACAACATGGTGCTCAAGCACTAGTCTTGGGCTGATCTATGGGGTCCTGGGGCTGTATCTCCTCCTCGGCTGCCTGGGATGTAGCTACTCTTCAAGTACCCTTTTATGTGGAATGTACTCCTCTTTATCTATCTGAATGGCCAGTAGTAGTGACTCTTGCATCACCTCTCGAGTATGGGCTCCTTCTCTGATCTAGGCCTCTTTGAAGTTGGCTCTAGATCATTGTGCTCAAGAGGCCTCTTTCAACGGTTGTCCGGATGGTCGGTGAGCCAATCAAATGCCTCATCGCCTACCGGTGCTACCTCTAGGGCTGGAACAGGAGTTGCCAACATCTGTAACAAGTCATCCTTAAACTTGGCTAACTCCTTAGTAACCGCACTCGCATCGGCGGGCTAGCTCCCTCAAGCATCCTATGGGCTATAGTCTCAAATGTATCAATCCGGGCATCTATCCCTCGGACTCTCTCATCAACTAAGTCTCTGGTGAATGTCTTCATCCTCTCCTTGAAGTCCCAAATAGTCTGATCAATCAATGGTAGGACCCGTGCTGACAACTCATGTAGCCTGCCCACTGCTACAGCCACCCTGTGTAATAAAGCCTGAAATGCAATAGAAAAGAAAAGAGGGTCAACTTGTAAAGTAGATGCGGCTGGTGCTGGAGTGCTAGAGGATGGTGTAGACTCGATCTTAACCGCTGGTGTAAGCTCTGCAGTAGCCCGAGTAGTGCTGGCGGTCAATATCGGCTTCTAAACGTGGCACACCTTTCAACCCTGAGTCTTTTAACCTTGCTTCCTCATCAAATCTCCACACCGGCCTCCCTCGACTCTTAGGTTCTAGTCCCTTACCATAGATATATTTCATTCCAAGAACACACCATCTTATGTTTTGCGGTTCAGTGGAGGTGAAGGTGTACACATAATCAGCTGGCTGTGCAGGAGCGGTCTCTTTTGGTTAAGCCTGAGACTCTTCAAGAGAAACAGAATTAGAAGTGGAGTCATCATCACCTGACCCATCTTCTTCACCCTCCTCATCAGACTGGTTGAGTGTGATCGTGTTAAGGGCACGTTAGCCTCAGGGTCAGGGTGCACATTCATCTCTTCAATTGATTGCTCCTCCTCGGAGGACTTATCCCTTAGGCGATGACCTGAAACAGAGGCAGCACCTCTTCGACCTCTTGAAGACATTATTTCTGAAAAATTGTCACCATGTTAAAGCATGAGTCCCATGATGTTCTGTTTCAATCAAACAAGTATCAAATGAAACAATCACAAAAGAATATTAAGATTACTTAACTTAAAATAAACTGAACTAGGTGCAGGGCTTCAGATATGAGGTGCAGGTATGACTCGTAAGGGGGCCCACGAGTCGTCCTACAGCCTCGTTGAACTAAGAAAACACATAAAAATGCATTCTGGAATCAGGTACGAGGTGTAGGTACAACTAATAGGGTTACCTACGAGTCAAAGTCTTGACCCGTATCTCAGTCCAAAGACATTTTGAGGATTTAGATATGGGCCACGAGACCACCATTATAACTCATAACAGGTGCTACGAGTCGTAGGTGAATCTCGCATGGAAAAGGTTAAGGCACCATGGATGACTGTTGCCTTCTACAAAGGGCCACTACGGCTCAAAGAGAGACCTACGACTTGTAGTGGGTCCTCGTAGCAGAAAACAGATAGCCTATCGGGTGTCTCTGGCCTTTCCATAAAGACCAATAACAAATCAAGAAAGCATTAGAGGTTACAAACACAAAGGCATAGGCGATACAGCAGTAAAAATAAATACCCTTCATTATCAAACATATCAAATCAAAGCATGAATTTTTCCTTAACAGGTTAAAATTCCTCTAAGATTATCAACATCAACGCACACTGAAAACAAACTACAACACCCCTCAACCTAATAATTTCAGTCCCATGATCCATAAAGTACATAACAAAAGCACATGGTCGTACTATTAGATATCAAAATCACCAAACAAGGACAAAATTCAAGACTCGACCTTTTACAAAGACATAAACAAATGTATACCACATTCCTTTTACTATCACAGGCACTTTTGCATGGTTATGCTAATCATGATCCTGCTGCCTTCGTTCAATCATCAATAAGACAAGGATTTTTTAGAGACAGACTGAATTTAACCACGAGAACTTACTAGATGAATGTGTGAATGTATGATGAGAAAAAGAAAAACCGAAAGAGTTCTTTGGTGCAGAATTCACTTGCTGGGTAATTTTAGTGGATAAAAGATGTAAAGATGAATGAAATGGTGAAAGGGAATGATTGGAGAGTTATAAACTGAAAGGGGATGGTTCATGAAGGGACATGAAGAGTCAAGAGACGTTAGTCTTTTAATATCAAAATGATTCGCCCCTTAGAATTCTGCAGGTTGGTCTTACAAGACCCCAACTACGAGTCATATAAAATCATATGACTCGTAGGTCCCGATCTCATAGCAGACCTAACACTTAGGAAATTATGATTTCATATCTGAGCTCTACGAGCCCCACCTTACGACTCGTAGGGGACCCTATGAATCGTAACGTTCGCTCGTAGTGTGTGTGCCAACTTCTGGTACTCACTGTTTCCCTCTACGAGGCATGAATATTAGTCATAACATTTACTACAACTCATGGCCTGCTCATAGAAGCTGCATCCAAGCATTAGTTTTCCATGCTTCAGTTCTTGGTTTGTTCCTGCAACCTATTACTTAAAAATGCACCAAAATGCCAATTGATACAACTGGGTCAAAGTCCTAACAATCAAAACACAATATTAAATTACCAACCAACAAGCTAAATATGATAAAATTTCTCAAAATAAACCAACACACTAAAGATGCTTGGGTTGCCTCCCAAGAAGTGCCTTGGTTAACGTCGTGGGTCAACTTTGTCATCATGGATAATTAGACTTCTCCATGGGTTCAATCGTTGGTACTTCTGCTCTTTCTTTGTTCATCTTGCACTGCATCTAGTTGCTCAGCAAGCTGCTCCATCCTATCACCAAGACTTTGCATTGATATAGTTTGTTGTTCCACTTTGCAGTTACATTTGAGGACATCAAACTTTATTTCCCGGACAATGTCATCTTGATCATTAAACTTGATTAGGACTTGTTCAAGAATATGCTCAATTGGGGTAAGTTTATCAATGATACAAAGATGGTATGGTAGCCTCATCCAACATGCAACATTTTCGCTTTTGGGTTTACTTGAGACTCCGATAGATGCACTAGTAGATGGTCCAGCTTGCTCTTGAAGGGGTTGATAGACTTGGGCAACTGCAGATAGCTTGTCCATACTATCAGTGATCTTATCAAATGGTCATCTTACGAACTCCCAACATTCCCCTCCAAACAATACGCTATCCTGCCCTTGTTACTCAGAGGTTAATGATTGGTAGAAGCTAGCCGCAATCATCATCAGTCAGACCATGGTTCAGATTTGCTACCAAGCACTGCTTGTACTTTTCTTAAGCCACTACCACAGGTTCTCCTGGCATTTAATTGAAATTACAGATGTTGTTTTATAGCTTTTGCTTGTTGGACTCCTTATAGAAGTTCATGAGGAAGACTCTCTATACTTCCCCCCAGTAAGAGAAAACAACATGTGGGAGAATGGACCACCATTCCGCAACTTCACTCCGGAGATTCATGGGGAAAACTTGAAGAGCCATGGCCTACCAAGCAGGATGTCTTGTCCCAAGGACCCCACTCAATGTTTGAGTGAAATTTTGTAGATCGATTTGAGGATCTTTGGACTCTTTCCCAAAGAATAAAGCGCGACTCTGCTAAGTTTCCAACAAGTCGTTTGCAATGTAGAACTTTTCTTCAGTCATAGTGCCATCCAACCTGTACCTAAAATCAACTAACAAAAACAAACAGCAAAAGTAAAAAACAGGAGAGTTTAGAAATCAATACTAGAACTAACTAACACTGAAGTCAAATTAAAACCAAGTCGTATTCCCCAGCAATGATGCCATAATTTTGTATGATTTTTACGCTTCAATAAGAAAGTGGTCATCGTCGGCAATTAACCTAACCGAAGGTTAGGGTCGAATACACAGGGAATACAGTGCTTGACTACACTACTTATCATTTCAAGCATCAATAACTAAAATCTCTAAATGGGGGTGGGGGGTGGGCTTGTGATACAAAAACAAAATAAAACAAACACTAACTGTGATGCAAGGAAACACTCAATTTTGGGGACAACTTAGGAATTGTGTTCCCTATAACTACAATTGGTGATTCGTATGGAGGACAGTAACTTAGCTTCTTCCATTCCTCTTGTGAAGGTGAAGGTTGAATTTCACCATGGAACTTGGTCGGCAACAATGGTGTGCAACTAACCGTTACCCATTTTCCCAGTCAACCTCCCCTTAGTCAGGCTTGGTTTTAGACGAGAACACATCAATCGAATTCTGTCATCTACTTCCGTTTTCCTATTAGTCACTACCTTGGTTGGGATCTTGATAGTAGGTGGGCTTTGGTGTTGGCTACCACCACACAACAATAATAACGAAGGGAAATAGATAGCACATGCAAAACCTCAATCATAGAAATGAAATAAAACTTGGTTATCTCAAGTCAACTACTCATTGTTCCCACAACCCCAAGTTGTGGGTGCTTAGCTACTCATGGCTAAGGTAAAACACACAAAAATGCAAATAATAGACATAATTTAGATTTTTACCAAAACAATAAAAAGTGAATACACCACAAATTGCAAACCCATAAGCTTGATAGATATCCAAAGTGTATAGCACAAGATTTGCAATCCCCAAAATGGGTTTTCCTAGAGAATATAATAAACTAAGATGAAACCCTAAAATATTCTTAAGAGAATATTCAAGAGCTATTTTCTAATTCTAAAAGATATCTGATATCTAATGAAAACCAAACATAAAGTACTTATAGTGTGTACCAATAAACCCTAAAAATTATGTAGAAAAGACAGCTGGCAACTGGTACGCCTCGCATATATGACTCATAGGTCAACCTACGAGTCGTAATCGAGGTCTCGTATCGAGTTCATAGCATCTTGGACTCAACTGGTACGACTTACTGGTACGAGTCATTATAATGGCAACGACTAATATGTTCATCTCATAGTCTTGGTCTTCAGTTTTTGGTCCAACATTTGGCTCTCTGATTCTTGCTACGAGTCCACCTATACGAGTCATAGTGTGTATTATGACTCGTATGATGTCCTCGTTGGAGCGACTTCCACTTGGCAGATTTCTGATTTTTTGGTTTCTGTTTCTTACAACGACAAGCCCTACGACTCGTAGCTTGAGCTACGACTCATAGGTGGGCTCGTATGGTCTATGCTTCAGCAAAATCTACAACTTTTCTTCAAAATCATGCCAACCTAAATTTTTTGCAAGATCAACATCAAAACCACATCAAAACCATAAAAAGTTGCTTTAAGAACTTACAAAATCCCCTGTTTTATGCCCCAAATGTGTTGTATCTTGACAGCACATCAGCCCTTAGGACACGTTATATGGCACAATTTGGATCATGAAGAAGTGAGACATTTTCTCAAAATGTTTTGTGACCTCCTGCTCATAGATGTGGTGTACTTCACATCTATGATAAGACTCTACCCAATGCAGCATGTTGGACTCCAAGAACCATTTCAAAACCTTAGGCCTTTGATACCAAGTTTATCATGACCCAAGCCTAGGGTCTAGATATAACACATTGAATGGAATCCCCAAAGAGACTCTAAACTAGCCCTTTAGCATTCATGCTGCATCAAAAGTAGAATCTAGAGGAAACATACACAAGTGAAACATACATAAAGCTGGAATCATAATACAAGTATCAACATGCAATTAAGCATAAGATAGAGTACATGAGTCTAAATTTGAAATACAACTATATGTCCAAAGCATGACTCTAATCATAATATAAGATGAGGGCTCAGACACATGGCTCACCAATAAAGTAAGAAAGACGATCTCTGGTACAACTATAGCTTGTATAGAAAGACAATAGGTATGATCCTCAAAGCTAGAGGAATCACCCAATCAGGATCGTGATAATACTGGTATCTTGCCATGAGGATGGTCGAATGTAGCACCTGCTCCTACATTGTGATATAATGCAAGCATAGAGTATGCATTAGTTCTTTGGAATTTACTCTATATACGGGTATACAATGTAATGATCATGATAAAAACCTATATTAAGTGTTAGATTACAATGTTACATATATGTGTGCATATATAAGCGAAGTATATAGGAAAGAAGATCACATCAAGATGTTAAAAATCATGATGCATGAGTTTGTAGTACATAAATATAGCAGGGATGTAACCTCAACCTAAATGTAAGACTATGTGAGATATTATATGGAATCCTGATGTTGCCTCTACACTGGAGAAATAGTGGACTGCTTGCCAAAATAAGCCCATACGTCACCTTACGAGCCTTTCCCATTTCAAAGAGTGGTTCTCATAACATAATTAGCCATATAGGAAAAACATGATTCTACGATGGAAACATAGTTATGAGAAAGATAGGTTTTATATAAGGACCCTTAGGGATAATCCCCCACCTCCAATCTCATTCAGTGCTAAGACATCATTCCATTAGAATACATATACGTATACATGGCTGGAATAGGGTCATCATCCCATGAAGCTTAAAGTCATATAATAGACATTATGTGATCACATTTCATGTCATATAAATACTTGCGTTGAAGTCATAGTCATAGTCATAATTGATGTGGTATTGAAATACAAAACTTTTGGTGCTTAAAACTTTGAAATTTTTTGTGTTCTCAAAGTGATGTTAGTGGATTTAATATGTATTTTTGTTTGTTTTGTAAGATTACAAGGTTTGGCATGATTGTGGGCAAAGTGCTGCAAATTATAAGTTTTTGAAGAACTAAGAGACACTTACAGGTCGTGGATAATTCCATAAGCCGTAGAGAGGATTTTTGAGTGAGACATAGTGAAGGGCCTATTTTCTGAAGTTGCATCTACGAACTGACATGCAAGTAATAGAAGATTGTACAATTTGTGGATTTGTTTATGCCTTGAGTATCAGATTTCACCTAGCTTCTAAAGAGTTGTTAGAAGAAACCCGATACGGGTTGTATGTTTGAATATGGCCCATAGAAAGGTCTTGTAGAAGTGACATCAGTTTTTGAAGAATGCAGAGTATGAATCCCAGGTAAGGGAAATGGCATTTTGTACGACTTGTAACCCAGTCCATAGAAGCTGCGAAATCATGTTTTCCTATATTATTTTGGATCTATATTTTAATTACTATAAATAGGTTATTAGGTCTTTTTGACAGAGATACGCATGAGAAAACTGAGAAACACATTTGTGACTTCATACTTTATGATTATTACATCAAAAACATACATTGTGATTTCTTGTAAAGAATTTGGCATTTCTTGTTCTTAATTTCATCATAGTAAGTGCTTAGCTATGTTATTCTACATCATGATTCTTTCATCTACAATAATTATGCATAGTTAAATATACAACTAGGGTTGCGAGAACCATGAAGAACTAACAAGGTAAAATCGGATAATTTGTAATTCTTGATAAGTATGCATGCATATATTAATTAACTCTCATTGTTTTGATTGCTTTTTAATGGTGGCTAACATTAGAACCTGCCTAATTCTTACTGACTAGATCAAGGTAATAATAAATAGAAAAAGAGATTAATTAATAGGATTCAATGTGATCCCTCTCATCTAATCAACAAAACTGGATCAAGGGGAGGTTGTACTGGAATAATAGGTAGATTAGATGCGACACTACGAGGATAGATCAAACACATAGTGAAATTTGTCTCTTGCCTGGATCAAAGGGTTTGGTAAACTTAACTTACCGTTCCACATGCTACACACTAAAAAAGGTTACAATTATCTAGTGATACTGATTTAGGAAAACATGGGGAACACATTACCGTAGTTACTTCTCTCACTGGCTTCACAATACTTGCTTCTAGTTTAGGTTTACTTTCTTGCAATTACAAACCCCCCGCAACTCTCAGGAGATAAGTATGTTAATTCATTCGACTTGCTTGCAATATTCCAAGTCTAACCGTAGTCCCTATGGGATTCGATCCTAAGCATGGTTAGGTTATATATTTTGACAATGACTAAAACCTTCAAAAAGGAAGTGTATCTTAGACAACATCAAGATTTTGGCACCGTTGCTAGGAAATACAGCTTTAGACTAGCTTAATTTGAGTAATTTGAGAATTAATCCTTATTTCCCTTATTTTACATTTCTTGTTGTTTTTGTTTTGTTTCAGCATGCACGTGTAGTGTATACACAACACTCGTAGTCGAGGTAGACCCTTGACTCCGTTTGACCCTGAGATCCAAAAGACATTGAGAAAAATAGGCCAAAACAATGCAAACAGTGCTACAAATGATGCAGTGAATGCAGAACTGAACTAGAACAATTACAATCATAACCAACAACCACTTGAGGATTCTAATCCACCACCATGGGATCTTAAAGTCATGGCCAACACATGGAATTAATATAGGCTTGATCCTATGGCGATGGATGTCACTGGAGCTATTGTATTACCTCCATTACCAGATGACACAAAGTTCATTATTTCGAGTGGATTACTTCAAATACAACAAAACCGAGGGTTGTTCACGGGCTTACAATTAGAGGATCTGCATAACCATCTACACAATGTTGTCTTTGTCTACAAGAGCATGATGGTAAGTCAAATATTTTCCATAGATGCCATTGGGCTCCATGTCTTTCCATTGTCTCTAAAAGGCAAAGTAATGTTACGGCTATCTCAGCTCTCACAAAGTTCAGTTACCAGTTAGGCGAAAATGCAAAAGGACTTTTTGGAGAGTATCTTTCCCAAGTCAAAGAAGTTAAAGTTGAAGGATCAGATCAATAACTTTTAGCAATTGCCTATTGATTCGATCAACACTACATAGGAGAGTTTCACAAAGTGCCTAAGAAGTGTTCGTGACCACAAGATCGGTGATGATGCCTTGGGGAAAATCTTCTATCAAGCCCTAGATGAAAATAGTCAAGTCGTTACTAACAGTATCATAGGAGGCTCATTTTTATATTGTCCATTTTTGGCAAAAACTTAAAGGTTGGAGAGAGAGGTCAAGAAAAATCATGCATAGGGGATGAGAGACAAGTCTACAATTAAAAGCCCATTCTCAATTAGTACTAATTAAGTGCAGGCAAAGATAAATGAGGAGATAATGCAATATCTTGCTTGGATTAGTACCATTATGGGGTTGTTGATGAAACAGATCTAGGGACATGCGAATATAGTAGCTTATCACCCTCCACGAGCACTCGTGTACAAGGACCCTTATTATAAGGACACTTTCTTTGTCACCAATCAGATAGCGGGTTCCTAGACCAATGACCAAGGGTCCAATCAGAACTATCGGCGCCATGATTAAGGAAACTAAGTTCAAAACTTTAACAGGGATGGAGCCTTCAGAGACAACAATCGAGGAGGTTATTATGACTGGAAAAAGGGCTAGGATAGAGATACTAAATAGGGACATAAAGATAATTACAAAAATGCTCCATATGTGCCACCATATAATCAAGACTCTGGTGCTGGTAGCTCTCGAATTGAGGAGATGTTCGACCAACTGTTGAAGAAGGTTGACGCTCTAGATGAGACCATGAAGGGGATGAAATCTAACATCTTCAGCACTAATCAGAAAATTGAGTCTCATTTTGTTGTTATCAAGCAGCTGGAGAAATAGTTTGGCTAGATGTCGACTAAATTAAACCAGCATCAGAAAGGTATATTACCCAACAATATAGTTCAGAACCAAAAGAATGAGGCAGTGTATGGCAGTGACAACATATGGAAGCAAGTAGACCATTAACCTATCGATGACGTTTGATGATGATGAGATTCGTGAGAAGATGGTTGAGAGCAAGAATGCAGAGATAGGAGATGCTAGCGCCAGGGATTGAGTGAGAGATGCAGCAGTGATGCTAGAGAAGTTGAAACCATTCCTAGAACTCACCCTCCTTTCCCTTAGAGACTCAAAAATAAGGAGGATGAAGGTAATTTCCAACACTTCATTGCCATGCTGAAGCACCTCTCCAACAACATTCCTCTCATTAAGGCATTGGAGAAGATGCCCGGGTATGCAAAGTTCATAAAGGACTTGGTGACAAAGAAGCAAATTTTGAGCCAAGAGCTCAGCTTCAAAATTGTAATGCAATAACAACAAGGTCCTTAGTGAAGAAGTAAAATCCAAGAGCATTCACCATACCCTGCACCATTGGAGATGTTGAATTGGCAAAGGCATTATGTGATTAAACTGCCAGCATCAATCTAATGCCTATTGTAGTTTTCAAGAAGTTAGGCTTGGGAGCCCATAACCCTACAAATATATGGTTGTTGATGGTTGACAGAACGGTAAAGAAGTTTGCTAGAATATCGTATAACATCCTTGTCAAAGTAGAAAAGTTCATATTCCCGACATACTTTTTGATCCTAGATTGTAAAGTCAATTTTGAAGTCCCAATAATCTTGGGAAGGCCCTTCCTAGCCACTGGTCAAGCACCGGTGGATATGGAATCAGGAAAACTCAAGTTTTGATTAAATGATGAAGAAGTCATCTTCAATATCTGTCAGTCAATGAAGAGGCCCGATGATTTGAAGATGGAAGTTTGGCCACTTGGTGAAGTCTGAGTAACCATGTTGTCTAAGTTATTTCACGATAATAATCTAAGCACTACTTGGGAGGCAGCCCAAGATATCTGATGAAAAACAATATTATTTTTGTTTTATTTTTAGTTTTTTGGACTTGTAGGTAGTTTGATTTTATTGTCATAGTTGTAACTTTTGGACTTGAGGACTGGTTGAATATAGGGTAAGTTTGTTCTATGAAGGATATGCAGGAATAAGGCTAAGTCAGCAAACCATGGTTGAAAAGAAACAAAAAGTGGTTCTACAACTACTTTTATGAGTCGTAGCTCATGCCTCGACTCATACACTGACTCGTAAAACACTTCTACTAAGAAAATTATTGTTCACTATCGTCCATGAGCCAACTTTACATCCCATAGATAAAATAATGGGTTGTGAATGGGGCTCATGGACCCCCAGAAAGATTCCTGAAACTATTTAAGTGTTGGGGGATTCTATGACACAATCAACAAGTCGTATGTCCATGTACAACTAGTAGATGGGTTCGTGAAGCCATTCTCCCAAATAATGGTTCCGGACCACTACGAGACCATGTTCAACGGATTGTAGAATCTTTTACAGCTGGTAGTCGGGTTTTTGTAGGTCCTAAATCCAATTATTACCAGACCCAGACAATGATATAAAGGAGATGTAAAATAATTTACCCCTTATTCTTGCTTAAATTCTCAAACAACCCACACCCTTCTTCTCCCCCGCGTCTCCAACCATCGTCTGGACAACCCTCATACTTTCAAGTGAATTTCTGGCAAGCTCTAGCCACATAGGGTTTCACCTATCTCAGCTTCTTCCTTCAATTTCTCAAATCTTTGATCAAATCTAATATGTTTACAACTTTGATTTATATATATCACTGGAAATTGTACCATTAAGTTAGATTGTTGTTGGGAATAGCATTCTGAGGTCTATATGCTCAAAGTACGTGTTTCCCATGCATGTGAAATAATACTTGTTTCAAACTAATTGTGTAGTCGAATGTGAATTAAACCATATAATGTTGGAAATTGTGTTTGATCTACTTAATGAAATTGTCCATGAAGTGTTTGTATGTCGTCGCTTGAAAGCACGTAGTCGCATGTCATTGGAAGTAAATTGAAATGTTTGTTTGGAAAATGGCATGTGGTTGCCTATGTGACAGTGATATCATTAATTGTAATTGTCCAATGATGGTCGGAATGTGTTATGAATGTGCAAACTGATGTTTGATATGGTTGTTTCGTAATTAACAGATCTAGGGTGTTAGGTAACCTTTTGGAACTATGTTGAGTGAGAAAAAATTAATGTTTCGATGTTGTGTCTGATTGCGTTGCCTTGTTGTACAATGCATTATGGGACAAGTTTGATGGACTTAGACAATCCAAGCTGTTGTATTTTTGTATAGCACGAGGGTCTTCTACAGCCCATGGATTAATCCACGAGCCATAGTTGCCCCTCATGAGTAAATCCAGTAGCTTGGGAATTTCTAAAATTCCATCAGACGAAACCTTTTACGGGTTATAGTTTAGACTACGGCTCATAAACAGGTTTCATAGGGTTCATTCCTAGAAATGTTAATTATGGAGCTACATATACGACTCAGTCTACAGTCCATAGAATATTCTACAAGTTGTACTTGGCTTCGTAGGTACAATTCTAGTAACTTGTTTTACTGTACCCTTCGTATAGGGCCCGTATACCTAGTTTTTCCTACCATTCGTAGACATGCCTTCATAGGTCATCTATCATTCTTATTGTATCTTTTTGCATTTCTTTCCTATACTTATAGGACTAATTGGTGTGTTTGATTGTGTGGATTTCAGGTAAGATGGCACCCAAACCCAGGAAGAGTGAGATCTATGCCATGTAGCGAAGATTGAGAAATGAGTCCTCAAATGCCCAGCTACTTCTAAGGCTAGTGGGTCTCTCGAGGACCTCGGTGTCCAACCAAATTTGGCCATTGAGCGACCATAGACACGGGCAGTTTCCAGAAATACAGGGCAGCCTCAAACTCAAGCTATAGTGGCCCGCTCTCCCCAATCTAATAAGGGAGCTGGCAGGGACAGTAGCTCCACACAGATTCTTCAACATCCCCATATTCTAACATCCAGATGCATTGTTTAACTGGTGGTGTGGAAGGGGAGAATGCACCGAATATACCTAAATGGCCTTTAGCAGGATGAGCAGGGTCAAAAGGCTCATCCTATATTTAGGAGCCCATGATTATCACTTTCGGGCTTGAAAGTGTCCCCATCTCTAAGAAAAGAAAGCCCGTTATAGCTTGTAGTGATTGGCAGCGCCGTCGAGGAAGTACTCCCTCGGAAATGGTCAGAGAGCTCTATGCTTCTTACACCACCACCGTCCTCAAGTCGATTTGCTATTTTTTTGTCCTGAGTACCAGGCCCCTCGGACCACTGTTGAGTACGACCATAGCTTGGGGCAAACTCAAGATAAGGTATTAATGAGAAATCTGGCCCGCAAGGCCTCACTAATGAGATGGGTCACTGGTTACATTACAGAGCAGGGCCAGGACCCTGAGTTGGTTTCTACATCATCAGCGTCCATAGTGAAGGTATCCATTAACTTCACCGAAAAATTTTAGTGGGCTGCTGTTAGATCGCGGATCCAACTAACATATGCTTATAGAACTCTAACATCGAATCATGTCGTACTGTTCCCAACATCTTGGATTTCTATGATATTGATATGGCCCACCTAATAGCAGAGCAAATTCATGAGGCAGCCCTGAAGCGGTTCACCTCTACCCCCTCCCATTCTTGATATATAGCCTATGCAAAGTGGCGGGGTTGGAGATTTTTCACCATATAGACACATTGATAGAGGTTCAGTGTATACTAGATGCTACCATGGTAAAGGATGATGAGAATCCGGTGGCCCTTCAACGAGCACCATAGCCTCCAGTCCTGAAATGCCCCCAAAATGCCCAAAAATGTATCTCAAAAATGTCCAGAATCATAATTTCCATATATCTCAAAATCCGTGCATGATATTGAAAATTATACTTCATATTCATGATCAAGGGGCAAAATTAAGTGGATAATTGGTATAACCCCGATTTTAGATCACCCATATAAAAATTTTAATTTTCCAAATTTGTGGATTCCAAAGACAATTCGTGCCATGGCCGCGATGCGCCAAGAGCACGGATCAGTGTCATTTTGTGCCCCAAAATCCTGCTTCGGCCTAAGGCTTTGGGGTCTTGGACCAATGCCCTCCTATGTATAAAACCACCTATACTTGTCCATTGTTCAACTCTATATCACTCAAGACACTCTCAAAACCCACTCTAACACTTAGCCAAATATTTCATTCAAATTCAAGTGTCCCAAATTCAATTTCGAATCTCAACAACTTCATTCAACCTTCAAGTTCTCACTCAATCTACCTCAAGGAAATCCAAAATTTGAGTTATGTGGGTTTCAACTATTGGGTTCTTTCACCCTTGGTGCCTAACCTTCCTTTTTATGTAAATTTTCATGTTTTCAAGTTGGATTATCTAAGGGTATCTCTTTTTAAGAAATTTGATTATAAACTATATTCGGGGTTTCGTAAAATGTTGATTGATTAAGCATATTTTGAACTATGAATCTATGATTTATTAAGAGATTTGATGAGCGGTTTCAATGTATCTTGCATGAGGGTGTTACCAAGTGTTGGTGGATTGATTTACATTGAGGTTTGTCACATGATTTTATTCTTGAATTGCATGATTTTAAACTAGCATTACACACTTGTCAAGTGTTTGATAAAATGTCTTGTTAGGGATTTTTGAGTTGTTGATGGTCTATTGCATGGCTTATGAGTTAAGGGACTCTATGATGATGAAGAGATTGTATGTATGTA